>OZJO01000541.1:0-16739 GCA_900406225.1 Acrobeloides nanus | reverse complement strand
TTTTTATCTTATAGAATTCCCCCCCCCCCCCCCCCGAGGGTGTCTGTTTTGACAATCTATCCCTCATGTATCGATTTCAGCGCAAAAAATGCGATTTTGAGCAAAAAATTGGCATAGTTCGTGTCGTTTTTAGGCAAAAATCGTATGTTTATGACTCTTCGTTTCAATACACAATACGCCTTCCCTGAATCAGGGAAGCGTTTTTTTCGTTTTGAAAATGTTAAATTCGGATTCCCGCATTTTTTTACCCCTAGAGATGTCATTTCCAGAAAAAATTTTCACGTGGGTGGCCTCTTCCCTATTGTGTATTAGTATAAAAAAATATTTGCACAAAAAACTGGGTTTTAGTGTTCAAATGGACTGTGTATTACAACGAAAACCTGAAAACTTGGTATAAAATTAACTATGCCAATAGAAATCTTCTTTATATGAATACCCCATGATGAAAAAAATCCGCGTCTAAAAATCTTTTTTTGGCGCTGAGATAGAACAATCCTCTCCGAATATACCCTTTTTTACAGGTGGTACAAGTTTTTTTCGTTCGCTACTGTAGTTTACTCTTTTAGGTTTTTGAAATAGAATCTGCGCCGCCATCATATCGTCAACTAGCTCCATCACAATTAGCACCTTCTCTTAGTTTTTATTATCCTTTTGTCACTTTAGGAGACACGGATGTAAGTGTTTATTATTATTATTTAGAAAATATGAAAGAAAAAGTGGGAACTAGTACCGATTATCCCACTGAATGTGAAAATTTTCGAAAAAAAACTTTTTTTTCATCATCTGGAATTGACCCTTCAAGAGGAAATTTTATGCGGGGAATCCGAATTTCACATTTCCAAAACCTGAAAATCTTTCCCCGGATCAAGAAAAGGCTATTTATATGACGTATGGCATGTGATTCTTGTCAAAAATGTGGCCCTACGCCATATAAATAGCCTTTTCTTGATTCGGGAAAAGATTTTCAGGTCTCGGAAATGTGAAATTCGGATTCCCCGTATAAAATTATCCCTAGAAGGGTCAATTCAATTCCAAATAATGATAAATTTTTCCGAAAAATTTCACGTTCAGAGAGATACCTAATCGAGGCACTACAACTTTCGCCACGTGGTGAAAGTTGTTGTGGCGAACATGAAACACGGTGAAAGTTATAGTACCCTAATTGATACTGTGCAGGGAATCGATTGCGCGCATTCTGGAGCGTGAAAACGCTTGCTTGACCCTGATTCAGGGAACGGCGTAGGTGTATTGAGGCGAAAATTAACTAAAATTCGCCGAAAAACCCCCAGACAGCCGGTTTTCCGATGAAAATTCGAATTTTAGTTAATTTTCGCTTTAATACATCTACCCTGTTCCCTGAATCAGAGTCAATCAAGCGTTTTCACGCTTCGGGAATGCGCGCAACCGATTACTCGTATAAAATTACCCCTATATGGGTCATTTTTAGACAATTTTAGAAAACAATTTTCGGTCAAAATTCATGTAAAAAATCCGAAAAATTATGGAACCCAATTAAAATGATATATCTCATTTATCCATTTCCTTTTTAGCTAGATATCGAACACCTGGGTCGCATTGCCAATGAATACGAGGCTAAAAAAGTAGCAAAACCTCCAAGTTCACAACTCATGTCCTTCTCCCCAGGTTTTAGCAGCTACTTTTTAAGAAATCTCAGATCACCCACGGACACAAAATGGAATATTGGAGATTTATTCGGGGAATTGATGGAGCCTCAATTCTATGTAAAATTGGAGGGTGTTGAAATTTTACAGTGAATTGTCAAATTTAGGATCGGGCACAACAACGTTTTGTTAGGAATACAAGAGCAAGAGATGAGAAGCGGCAAAAATATCATGCAAATTTTGATATTCTTGCAGGTGGTGGACTTGGACGATAAATAAAATATTTTACAGGTTGTAATTATTTGGAAAATAAATTCGTTTAACTTGTTATACAGTCGACTCTCGCTTTAAGCCCCTCTCAAGGGAAGGGGGGGGGCTTAAAGCGAGTTTTTTTTACAAACTCATGCGAACTTTGGCCACGCGTTTTTTCGTTGGGCGAAAACTGTTCGAGAGACGCATCCAAAATTCTTCGCTGCGACTCATTCAACACGTCCAAGTCGATATTCCCTGCTTCACCCTGAATTATTTTCAGCAGACTGCGTGCCGACTTTTGAAGCGAGTCAACCATCCGTCAATGGCCTTGAAATCGTTTAAACCGAAGCTTTTATCGAGCTGAAGCGCTTTCTCCTAAAAATGACGGCGAATTTACAAAAAACATCTGACTTTCAACATTTCGCTGAAAACTGAAATATTTCGGCTGAGCACGTCTTTCATTCGCGAAAGCAATCGCATTTTCATATCTTCGTGCTTTACCGGATACAAGTGCGCTCGTTTAGCGCACATCCCGTCTTCAACCGTTTCATTATCTGCTCCTTGTCGGCCAGAATTCGTCGAACGGACTTGCGCGTAATGCTATGCTTTTTTTTGCCAAGAAGTGGGTGCTCTTGGTCGCCGCTTCTCTAATAATCTTCACCTACGTTTTCAACAAAATGCGTTGTCTCTTTTTTTGAATCGTCATTTCAATTCTAAAATAGAACAAGATTGGGTAAAAATGAGAACAAATAAAAAATTGAAAGTAAATACGAACGACATAAACGAAAAAAATTTCGCGCCTTAAAATTTAACTGGAGGAGGGGGGCTTAAAGCGAATTGGCGGGGGGAGGGAGGAGGGCTTAAAGAGTCGACTGTAGTCTGTTTACACGCCAAAGTTAACATTTTGCAAGACCTTAGCGCAGTAGATAGAGAAGCAACATAAACACGATTTTATTGACGATCAGGCTCATGCGATGAGTCCAGAAGTTGAAGAACACTTTATTACGAGCTCCAAATCGTTCACGCCAATTATTCTTTGAGATGACTACGGATTTGGGCATTATGACTTTTTTCCCCCTTTTTGGTTTTTCCCTCTTACTTTTTTCCCCGATTTTACACAAAGTAAAAAGTAAGAGGGAAAAACCAAAAAGGTGAAAAAAGTAATAGTGCCCGGATTTGGCGATCCACGGAAATTTTGTAATTCATTGATAGCCTTATTGATCTTACAATGATCTTTGAAGTTGCATGAAAGCAACGATTTTATATAGTTTTTCATAGGCATCCCCGCATGGTCGTATTTTAGCGGGAAAATCTTGTTAATTTTCCCGCCAAAACAACCACGCAGGGATGCATGGGAGGGGGATATTTGTTTATTTCTCGAGAAAATCGAATTTTCATCATTTTCCTGCGGTTTTCAGGTTGCGGGGGTGCGCGCAATCGATTTTCACATAAAATGACCCTAAATGGGTAATTTCCGGAAGAAAATAAAAATTTTTTTGCCAAGTTTAGTCAACGTTATATGGCGGCAACCAGGGGAATTTGCTCCGCAGATTTGAGTTTCTTGTGTTCTAGTATCGTTTCAAGACGGTTTTCGGCATGCTTCAGATTTTTTCAAAAAATAAACACATGTGAATATGAGTCATTTTGGAAAAAAAATTTTTGGAGAAGTTTTGCCAAAAAATGACCAAATGGCGATTTTTGGAACACCCTGTATAAATCAATAAAAGCTTTTTTCCTTTTTTGACCATTTTGAGGGTGCGTTCAAGGATGTCGAAAAAGTTGTCGAAAAGTCGAAACATTTTTCAACAACTTTTTCAACATGCTTGAACGCGCCCTGATTAAAAATGTTATTAACATTTAAAGTGAGTTTGAGAAAAATCTGCGTTATAAAACGAAAATTTGAAAACTGTCGTTTTTTAGCGTTTGGCGGCGGCTAATTCATGCAACATGCGCGCATTGATGAAAAAGGAATTAATAAAGAAAAACCGGTTAATTTTTCGGAAGTTTTTTTATCATTTTGTTATCTAAAAGTTGCACAAATTGAGGTGGCTTTAGGGCCTCCACTAATTCGTCTCGACGATTTCGAGACAAGCACTAGTTGCATAGATGGCGTCGAGACGGTTTTATTCTTAAGGGTCAACGAATTATCGAATGTGGTCTTCAGCAAATTTATAGTCATCAATAAGATGCATAAAACTGTCGAAGATAACATTCGAAAATTCGTTTATCCTGAAAAGATATTCACAATTTAAAAAACGTCGAGACCAGCATTAATTTCACTTAGTGCTCCCCAACTTGCTATTAGCGCTTTCAAAATTTTGAGACGTAATTTGTGGAGGCCCTTACTCGCCTTAACATTAATTATTATGTGAAATTTTTAGAGACTACTACTTGCTATACCTCAAACTTTTATGTTAAACTAGCAAAGAACAATACCTTTCAACAGCAAAAAATGAAATCTGCTACTCTGGTTTCAAGAATTCCACAAACTTCAAATTCGAGTGCTCGTCAATACCCAAAAATCGCCCCAAGACCATCAACTTCTCATGCACAAAATGTTGGGTACATAATCTCTGGGGCTACTTTTGGCCCGAACACTCAATTCGTTGATGCAAATGGGAATCCTGTGATGTTTGTCCAAGCAGGTTCATCGGATGAAACTATCGTTACTCATAGTTATACTCAGGTTAGGCTTGAATGGTACTAGAGCTTTTGGCAACAAGCAGCTCGTTGCCAAAAGCTCTAGTATCGCTTGAACTCGTTTTCGAAAATTCTGTGCGAAAAATCGTGTACCGAAAATTCGAATGCAAAAATGCTGTTTGCGAAAATTCGTTGTGCCAAAGTTCGTATGCGAAAAATCATAGCCGATTTTCGTGATTTGTATATTATTTTTGGAGAATTATGCATTTTTGATGATCCATTTCGCATTGTTCATATAAAAATTTCAAATTTTTGCGCTTCGCTTGAAAAAATTCGAATTGGGTACTTAATTTTTTTCGCGAATGCGGGAGGTCATGTCTCCCCTTGCCCACGTATAGTTTAACTTTCAAACTTTTACAAGGAGTAATTTTCAGCCAGTTCAATACCCATCTTCATCTCATGCATATTCAAGCGCATCTACCTCGCAACATGAATTCAATGAATTCGTCCGCAGCTGCCCAGAATGCAAAGAAAAGTTTCCCACTTTAAAAGCTCTAAAATCCCATATTGATAAGTGTCTTATAACGTCATTTGAAAATGAAGTGATCAACACGATGACGTCATTGCCAAATTTGCAATTGGAAGGAGATTATGATTCAAGTTTTATTCATAGACCATTGCTGGAAGACGAAATGGGTTCTCCCGAGCTAGCAAGTATGTTTGAAGATGAGGCAAAACTGTGATAGGATATCAGGGCCGTAGGAGCTCCAAAATTTCGGGGAGGGCCCATCCGAAAATTTTGAAAAAATTATAGGGGCCCCATGTTTTCGAAATTGTTGGCAAAAACAGGGGGGACCATGGTGATTTTTTTTCGATTTTTACAAAAATCACCTTGGCCCTAAGAAATTCATCGAAAATTGTTCCCCTTTATATTTTTTCGCAACAACAGGCGCGAAATTTTTTTGCTAAAAACACTTTCTGTAAAAGTTATGTTAATTTTGTCCCAAATTTGACGATTTTTTCCACCAAAAATCGTAACATTTTTGATATCGTTTATAGAAGAGGAACTATAAGACAATTTAGCTCCACATATAGCGATGCCTGGCTTCTCAACAAAGCATAAAATTTTAGCCATGGAACCAATTCGTCAAGAACATCGTTATGACACTGAACCAACCGACATTTTTGATGATTTTCCTGAATTGGAATCCAATTTTAATGACATCGATGATGCCCTAGAAAGTCAAACTAGTGGAAGCCCGGCAGATTTTGATCTAAAACCCAGTCCCAAAAGGCTAGCTCAAATAAGAAAAAGAAAGTTGGCAGAAGATATAAAATTGTCGCAACTGAATGGATTTCGAGATAGGATAAATGAGTAAGAATGCTGAAAAATAGCATGTGTTGAAAGATATCCCCAACGATGATCGACTTGAGGGAGAACTCAAGTGAGGTCGACTTGGGAGAGAACTCAATAAAGTCGACTCGAGGGAGATCAACTGTAGGAGAACTTTTATTATAGATTTCATTTACTTTAACTCTGACGCTAGCAACAACGGCTTCAGCTCAACTAGTATCAATATAACTCAAAATTCGAATTTTTAGTGATATCTTATTGGTGGAAAATACTCAAACTGTTGAAAGTAGAAAGGGTCTCAAATTGCTGGTTTCTGTCAAAAGACCGAAGATTATAAAATCTGAACAAATTCCAGGTCCGTCTTCAAGCATGGAACAAGAAGAAGACGACGAGTTAGACATTTTGCAAAGACCATCCACTAGCAAAAATGGTACTTATTTAATAAAAAAATTCACGTTTTTTCTTTTTTTTATAGAGGATTTGTTGGAAACTGGTGTGAACCGAACTCGGTATAAAGTTATAGGCGCATTGGCCAATGCTGACACTACAGCAAATGATGTGAAAATGGAGTGCCCGACGTGCGGATTACGACTATACAAACACAATTTCAGTGCCCACTATAGGATACATACTGGAGACCTGCCATATGATTGCAAATACTGTGACAAAAAGTTTAGGTATTTAAATTTTTTAAATTAAAAAGTCAAAAAAATTTTAGAACTACCTCAGCCCAAAAAGTTCACATGAGATGTCATACCGGAGAGAAACCGTATCAATGCCCCAAGTGCCCTTATGCGTGTATTACAAAGCGGAATTTGGACCGGCATATTATCAACAATCATGTGAGGAAGAATGCTGATGGAACAAGTATTTTTGCCGCAAATTTAAATTCTAACAGAAATTTTAGCCAACCAACCAAGATTTCGAAAATCAAAATATTACCGACCCGAAACAGATTTTCGTATCGAAACAGGTCAAGAGGAGCCCGAAGAATATTTTGTTATGTATGATGCGGTAAGTTTTGAGCGTATGTAAGTTTAAAAAAATTTTAGAACAATTTTAACGAAGCTCTGGAAGCTGTTGAAAATAACGATTTGAGAAAGTTGAAGAGAATCCTGAATCATTATCTTGTTAGAGCTCAAGATCAAGAAGGTACGCACACTTTCGTTTTATTTGATCGTTTCATTTGTGTTCGTTCCATCTGTGTTCGTATCGTTTCAAACCTTTCGTTTGGTTTCATTTGAGTCTATGCCCACGTTTTCATATGTTTGTGGATGTGATATAGTTTATTTAGGAACTTCAATTTTGCGTTATGCTGTAATGAAGGGGAGACAAGATATTGTAAACTATTTATTGGAGTCTTATGGTGATAGTTTGAGAGATCAAGTTAGTCTATCTTTAGTTTGAAAGACTCAATTCTTAATTTTTAGATCGAAGAAATTCCTGCAAAAGAATAGAACGCAATGAAATTTATGCCAACAAAGAAGTGTAATATTGAACTGCTAAATAAGTGCTAAATCTCTTGTTGTTTGATATTGTTTCTTTTTCTAGTCGCCAGTGGCGTAGCCAGGGGGTTATAGTCCCCTCTGAAATCCGAAAAATGAACAAATTTCACTCTTGGTCCCCCTCTTATGATTTTGCCCAATATTTTTGAAAATTAACCAAAAATTTTATACTTCGGTCTCTTCCGAAATTTTTTCTGGCTACGTCTCTGCTTTTCGCTCGTTAGCAATTGATTCGATTAGACATTCTCCATGTACAATTTTTATTCTCTAATCATTGGCCTTTATTTGACAGCATTTATGCATTTATTTGAATTTATATGCCCAATATTAATGTTGTATTTTTTGTACAATTTAATCTATGCGCATCCTGCGTTCATAATTCAATGAGATAAAAATCTAAAATTTTATGGCTTGTCCAGCTTTTTTCTCTTATGCGTTCATGTGAGGAAAATTTAAACCCCACTTTTTCTTAAAGTATTTTTGGCACTACTTCAGATTAGCTGCCCTACGTGACAGGGTACTGGAACCGGAAAAAAGACCCCGGACTTCATTGGGTCCTGGACCCAGGGACCCCAAATGGGTATCATGGTTTTGGACTCTGAATTCAATAAATGTCACTTCCTATTTTGGAAACTTTTAGCCACCATGTCGATACTTTACCCCCTCCAGTATGCGCGAATAGATATGAAAAGCTGCGCTTTGTATACCATAAATCTACTTATCTACATTTACTTTTTTTAAATGAAACTAACACTTTTGCTTTTTTTCATACATTGGCGCATGGGGGTAGGAATAGGAATCCTCACCATGGTGTAGGCCAATCCACTGGCACTAAGACATTAATTCCGCAATTTAATTCCTGGACATTAATTCCGGTCATTAATTCCGGACATTAATTCCGCGGACATTAATTCTGGACATTAATTCCGCGACATTAATTCCGGACATTAATTCCGCAGACATTAATTCCGGACTTTAATTCCGCGGACATTAATTCCGGACATTANAATACTTACGGCGTGTGTTATATCTACATAACAAATAAAGTTTTTGAAATTAAAGTTCTAATCTGTTTAATTTGACTGTATGTATCCAACATTTTTATTTTGAAAAACGTCCAATAGATAATTTGTTCATCTTTAAGGTTGAAAATGGATGAAATTAAAAACCGTGAAGAATTTCTTGAACGCTTAAAGTTGGCATCAAAATTTGAAGCGATGATAAAAGATTTTGAAAAGAAAATTGAGCCTTATGTGGTGCGAGGTAATCGAGAAAAGATTTTGGAACTTTTTGAAGGGTTAGTATTTGAAATCCCTTAAGTTCTAATAATGAAAATTTTTGTTAGAATGAGTTCGTTTGTTGGTCCAATGTTAATCGACGCGCTAACTCTTGTGGATAAACTGGCTATTACTTGGGTTTATGCTGATCAAAAGTGGACTATACCCGGTGTCTATGAGGTGTTTTACTTGTTTATTTATTAGAATAACCTAGGGATGTCAAGAACATTTGTTTCAAAATCAGAAAATTTGACTTCAAAAATCAGATTTTAGGAGCAAAAATCATCAAAATGCTAATTTTCCATTATATTTCTTATAAATTTGACAAAATTTCGCTTCTCAAAAATAAGATTTTTCCAGATTTGATATCTCAAAATCAACACTTCTCTGAAAAATCAGCAGACTTGGCACCCTTAGATTAACCATATTTAGGTAAATCATGACAATAAAACTTACCATCTTTACCGGGATGTAAATTTCTGTGTTTGTGATGATTTTCAGGAGAAAGGTAAGCTTTTGAATGATCTTTTTGGCTAAGAAACTTTTTAAGTGCTAAATGAAGGTTCGGAATTTACGGTTAGTTGATTTTTTTATCATATTTTTATTTGGGTGTTGAGGACGGGCCTCACTTTCACCTAAAGGAATAGGTTCAATTTTTTGAACATTGTCTCAGAGTGACAAAAATANTGAATGATCTTTTTGGCTAAGAAACTTTTTAAGTGCTAAATGAAGGTTCGGAATTTACGGTTAGTTGATTTTTTTATCATATTTTTATTTGGGTGTTGAGGACGGGCCTCACTTTCACCGAAAGGAATAGGTTCAATTTTTTGAACATTGTCTCAGAGTGACAAAAATAGGAGCTTTAAATTTTACATGAAACACGCTTTGTGCAAATATCTTTTGTTTAATTTTGTATGTACAGGGTGATCCAAAGAGTGGACTTTTGTGATTTTATGGAACTCGGAAATTTATTTTAAAAAAAACGTTTTCTACAATTTTTGTAGTCAAGTCGCCGTCCATTATACATGTAACACATGAAGCTGTAGCTATTGATCTTCTTATTCCAACAGCCCTCTATGGGGCCACATTTTTAACAAGAACACATGCTTATGAAATATAAAAGGCTCATTTTCCGAAAAATACTCGTTTTCATGTTTTGACAGTGGACAAATTTCTAATTTTGATCATTTTCTCTTCAATACAATATCCTGAATCGAAATATGAGAAGCATTTTCAAGGTCCGGAAATGTGCCCAATCGATTTTCCGTATAAAGTTACTCCTAGAGAGGTTATTCCCAAAGAAAAAAGCTAAAAAATTGGGCTCGCTAATCTTTAGTAGTACTAAATGAATCATCTAGGGGTAATTTTACGTGGGGAATTGATTGAGCGCATTCCCAAACCTTGGAAATGTTTCCCTGACACCGATTCAGTGAATTATTGGAGTTTTGAAGCGAAAATTATCATTTTTGCATTCAATTTTTCAATGAATCAGCGACAAGCGATACGATCACTTCACATTGCCGAATTCAATTGGCGCGAACGTTTTGGACGAACGAACGAAATTTTCTACAATTTTTGGAGTTAAGTCGCCGCCCAGTATCCATGTAACTCATGGCTTTGCCGTTATTGGTCTTCTTATCAACAGCCCTCTAGGATCATAGGGGGTGAAGGGTTGCTTCTTCTAGTGGTACCCCTGGGGACTCCCCTACTATTTGGCTAAAGGGTAAGTTGAACACAGCAAAAAATAGAATTATTGGAACACAAAACCATCGCCAATCGATTCGCCATAGCCGAAAACCCCCCGATTACAAAATTTCAGTCCAAATTGGCATCAAATTGACATAAAAACCCCTTTTTGAGCCAAGGTGTTAGTCGATATTGGGTCAAGAAAAAATTTTCAGGCATCAGGTGTGCGTGTTTTTGGATTCCCCGCATCGAAAAACTCATATAGGGTTTTTTTAAGAAAATGAAAAAATTTTTTTCGGAAAAATAGCCATATCATTTGTATAGCTAATGCTGAGTAATACCAAATTTTTTATTGCCATCATGTTCTCCATCTATTTTGAAGCTAAAATATACACAAACAATGAAATAAATTTAGCAACTGGGTCATTTTTAGGAAAATAAATTTTCGGGTCCCAAAACATCACAGAAATCCACTATTTTTTGGGCCACCCTGTATAATTTTATA
The DNA here is from genome assembly GCA_900406225.1 of Acrobeloides nanus. Classification (NCBI taxonomy): domain Eukaryota; kingdom Metazoa; phylum Nematoda; class Chromadorea; order Rhabditida; family Cephalobidae; genus Acrobeloides; species Acrobeloides nanus. The sequence goes on along the minus strand of OZJO01000541.1, from coordinate 5,898 downwards.
TTGCTATATGTTTATCGTTTCTATAGTTTTGTCAATAAAAAATTTTTGAAAGTTTTTTTTCATGTTATGTTGGTTTCTGCAAATTTATATTTAACTGCAACCAGTTTATATATTTTCTTTTGTTTGTACTGTGGATTTTCGCAAATTGTGCTGTCGGCCGACACTGACTGTTTCCTTTCTAAATTATTAGTTGTGGACATTTGCGCGCAACTAATTTTGATGATTCATGCCTTATGCGATCTTTAATGTCGAAGAATGTTGTTTTTTTAAGTCACTTGAAAAATTGCAAAAATTCTTTTATACTATATCAAGCAAATTTTATATACTTTATCTTCTTATTTGAGTGTTGTTTACAGGGTGTACAAAAGTGGTGTTTACAGGGTGTAAAAAACCGGAATTTTGGTGATTTTTTAATGTTTTTTTAGATCCGATTTTTTTCAAAAATTCTAAAAATGACCTATATAGAGGTAATTTTATGCGGGAAATCGATTGCGCGCATTCCCGAAGCTTGAAAATGCTTCCCGGATCCTGATTCAGGAAAGTAAGTGTGTAAATTTGTATTTTTAGTTTTATATACACATTTACTTTCCTGAATCAGGATCTGGGAAGCATTTTCAAGCTTCGGAAATGATCGCAATCGATTCCCCGCATAAAATTACCCCTATATAGGTTATTTTTAGGATTTTTGAAAAAAATTCGGGTCGAAAAGGCATGAAAAAATCACCCAAATTTCAGTTTTTTTCGATACACCCTGTAATAATTATTTTGAAAACGTAAATCTTCTTATATAAAACGTGTAATGTGTGTGCGTGTTTCCGGACTAACTTTTGAAGGTGCCATCCAAACCCTTCACACGATATGTCTTCGGGGCGAAATTCTAAGATCACTTTTTGTTAAATTTGGTGAAAAAAATGTTTTTACCCCTCGGGTACCAAGATGAAAAAAATCAAAGTTTTCCAAATCGCCTGATTTTTTGTACTCGTGGGTTTTTCGACATGGGGAACTCGAAAGGAATTTTTTGATTTTGAGCGTAGGAAAAATTAGAAAATCGAAAATTTTTCAATTTTCTTGTTATAGAAGTGTCACACAGACTAGTGTGACATCTCTATGTCAGACTAGCTGGTGTTTGTCTGACTAATTCATTTTATGCGAACTCTCATCCAGAATTGTCGAGAAAACACAGCCGTTTTTCCCACGAAAATCTGAATGTTGGTTTATTTTCGCTTCAATACACCCACCCCTTTCCCTGAACTAGGGCCAAGGAAGCATTTTCACGGTTCGGCAATGCGTGCAATAGATAGAACCCCCCAGATGAATCATTTTTGTAAATTTTCCATTCAAATAGCAAAAGCCAGAAAATTATGGTACAATCCAATACTTTCAGAACTTTTGCCAAAATTGGATTCTTAAACTTATTTCGAAGGTTTTCTTTATCCACTTTAACATCTATGACACGAATATTATGCGTGGCTGAAAAGAACGATGCTGCGAAGAACATTTCTAGAATTCTTGGCAATAATCCACAAACGAGAGAAGGCAAAAGCAAATACAACAAGCTTTATTGTTTCAATCTGGATTGTCAGTTTGGTCGGCAATGCCCTGTTATTTTTACTAGTGTTTCCGGACATTTGAAGAATTACGAATTTGAGCCGGCGATGAAGAAATGGGAAGAAGTTCCGATTGAGCGACTTTTTGATGCTCGGATCTTTAAGATGACTATGAATGGTATGGATAAGATTGATGAAACTTTAAGGTAGGTGTTGACAATAGCAATTTAATGGAGGTAGAGCTGTGGTGGCGTGCGTAGGAACTACCACATGTGTACAAACATCCCCGAAATTTCTAAGATCGGAAAATTTACCCTGATCTCTTATGTTTTTTTCGAATTTTTTATCAACATTTTTGGCAAAAACATAAAGGAGACCAAGATGTTTTTTCGATTTTTCAAAAATTACTTTGTTCCCCACATATGTTTTTTGCGCGAAATTTTTTTGAAAAACACTTTTTTAAGCTAAAAACGCTCAAAAAATTTCGATCTTCTACGAAAATTTTTTAAATATTGGTTTTTTTGGAACATCCTGTACCTCTTGGGAAAACTGGCTACAGCACTGTTAGGGTGATAGATTTTTTCAATTGTATGCATTCCCTTTTTAGACAACAAGCAAGACAAGCAGAAATCCTTATTATTTGGACGGATTGTGATAGAGAAGGTGAAAACATTGGTGCTGAGATAGTTTCATGTGCACTTCAAGTGAATCAGAGAATTGATATATATCGGGCCAAATTTTCTGAGATCACTCCCGCCGCTATTAATAGAGCCATGAGAAATCTGGTAAGATTGGATGAGAAGATAATTCGTGCCGTGGATTGTAGACAGGAATTGGATTTAAGAATTGGTGAGTGGGCAAATTTTAATCTTCCAACTGAATTCTGATTCTATGATTTTACATGAATGAATAATCCCCATTTTTAGGCGCAGCTTTCACTCGATTGCAAACACTCAACCTTCGACGCCATTTTGGTAACCACTTTAGCAGATCTGATGTCATCAGCTATGGAAGCTGCCAGTTTCCCACTCTTGGATTTGTTGTCGAACGTTACAAGGCGATCCAAGAATTTGTCTCTGAACAGTTTTGGAAATTAATTGGTCGGCACATGCGTGATGGGAAAAAAGTGGAATTTACCTGGGCCCGTAGTAGATTATTTAATGAAAATGCTGTTGAGGTAAGACCTAGAGAAACTCCTAGACCGCCAGTGTTCCGGTTAAAATTGACTCCCCCAGTACGGTGCGCCGTGCTGGGGGAGTCATTTCACAAAGATTTGACGCAGCGTACAAAAATCGGGAAATTATTGTCAATTCAATAGATTTTATGTTATAGATTTTTTGTGTAAACGACCCCCAAAAAGTGGTGTCGATGTCTTCTCTCATCGTCCCCTCTACAACTTTTACAATGGCACTATCAGTTTAAATCAAGCGTTTCTGAAATCTGTGAGACAGAAACACGTTTAATGTAATATAATGGATGAAAATTTATTGGTCTTTTTTTAATTTCTAGTTTTTTAGATATTTCGAGATCTTTGTTTGGAAGCCGGAATAGCTACGGTAATTGGAATGGTTAAGAAGCCGAAAAGTAAATGGCGTCCTTTGGCCATGGATACAGTTGAATTGGAAAAATTGGCTGTGAGAAAATTGAGAATGTCTGCGAAAACGGCCATGTCTATTGCCGAAAAGCTTTATGGAAAAGGATATATTTCTTATCCAAGGTATAAAGTTGCTTTAGGCACATTTTAAAAATTTTCTTCAAATTGTAACATGCATTTTAGAACCGAAACAAACATTTTCCCAAAAGAGCTGGACTTACGAACCTTAGTCGAGGCTCAAACACAGAACCAGAACTGGGGTCCGTTTGCTGCAGATATTTTGGCTCGTGGTGAGCCATTTCCAAGAAATGGTAGAAAATCGGACGAAGCACATCCACCGATCCACCCATTGAAGTTTGTGACCAAGAACGAGCTTACGGAAAGAAATGAGTGGGCCCTGTACGAATTGGTTGTTCGACACTTCTTGGCGTGTGTTTCTAGGGATGCCAGTGGACAGGAAACGAAAATTACGGTAAATTTTTGGAGCTATACAAGTCTGAAGTCCCAATGACGTGGAAAAATTAAAATTTTTATCCTGAAAATGACCCCTTTAGCGTAATTTTTAACGAGGAATCCAAAAAACGCACTCCCAAAGCGTAAAAATACTTCCCTGACACTGTTTCGAGTGAAGTTCATATAACTTGAAAATGATATAACACGCGATTCTTGTTTGTTTTCTGATAACATAAGAAAAACGATCGTGTGGCGCCTGCAGTTTGGAGACAGAACCCAAGTTTTCTATAGGTCATTTTCCGGGAAAAAATTTTTTATGACTCCCAGACTGAATATCCTCATTTTTTGCCTATTAGAATTTTATGGTCATTTTTAAGGTTGAAATGGGTGGCGAAGAATTTGTAGCCACTGGACTGATGGTTGAAGATCGAGGCTATTTGGAAGTATACCCGTATGAAAAGTGGTCGGACAAGGAACTGCCGATTTATACTCAAGGAGAACAATTGAAGGATTTCAAAGTTGATCAAGCATCTGGTTTTACGCAGCCGCCAGAGTTGCTTACTGAAGGCAAGAGTTGAACCACTTAGTAATCCAATGAGAGTAATTCAATTAATGGGAAGAAATGAAAATTTCTTTACAGGGTGTTCCAAAAAAAAGCATCGCCATTTGGTCATTTTTTGGAGCTATTATGGATCAAGGGGGTTAAGACACCACCTTGTTCCGGTTTCTCCATAAGAATCGCAAACGGGCCATCACTGCCTATGAGGACGTATTGTTAAAATCATAAATGCTTCCGATAAATTTGAAGAAATTAAAATTTTCTGCTCAACTAACTATTTTTAGCCGATTTGATTGCTCTAATGGATAGATATGGTATTGGAACAGATGCGACTCATGCCGAACACATTGAGAAGATCAAAGAGCGAAAATATGTAGTTATGGATAATAGACTAAGATTCGTACCACAAGATTTGGGTCTATCTTTAGTGGATGCTTACAATTTGATGGGCTATGAGATGAGCAAACCGAATTTGAGAGCGGATCTGGAAAGACAGCTAGTGGCTATTTGCAATGGTAGTAGACTCATGTCGAAATTTTGAAACATGCAATTTTTTATAGGCGCTCGACAAAAAGATGAAGTTCTTACCGAACAACTTGGAAAATATCGTCGAATCTTTCGTGCTACTGAAGACAAAATCAACGTGCTCGCAGACACCTTTCGAAGATACCGTGACAATCATCCACCTGGAGATGGTGGAAATGGACCACCGGGTGGCCCTGGTGGTGGTGGTCCCGGCGGAGGAGGCAATGGGCCTCGTGGAGACGGACCACCTAGACCTCCAAGAGCTCCGAGACCAGCAGTTGTGGATGATACTGAGATTGGGATTTATACTGCGATTCACCCAGCCGCAAGACAGCCTAATAGTACTCGTAGAAAGAGACAGCCAGCTGGAAAAGATCTCAGGTGACGACTATTCACTTGAAATATTGGTTGGTGCATAAGTCTTGATCGGTTGGTTAAATTTAACTTTTAGTGTTAAGAAAAACAGCCGGTGGCTGTATTTTGACTCTAATCCCAGAATTTTGGCAATTAGTAAAAGTAGTACCGGTACTACCGATACTACCGGTACTACTTTTACTAATTGCCATATGAGAATTAGTAAAAGTAGTACCGGTAGTGCCGCTCGCTACCAAAATAAGAATTTTAACATAAAAAGCTGCAAAAATTTTTTTATATATTTAAAGGAGGGTCCAGATTAGGGTCGAGTAGAAAAATTTTTTAATTTTTTTAACAAGCGACCCTTTAGGGGTAATTTTATGCTAGAAATCGATTGCGCGGATCGAAAAATTCTGCAAAAATTTCTCGGGGATCAAAAATTGAAAAAAATGCATCAAAATTAGGGGTTGTAAGTTTTAACCCCAACAAAATTCTTTTTGGGGGTAATTTTATGCTAGAAATCGATTGCGCGCATCGAAAAAATTTTCGGGGGTCAAAAAATTGAAAAAAATGCGTCAAAATTAGGGGTTATAAGTTTTAACCCCAAAAAAAATTATTTTTGGGGGTAATTTTATGCGAGAAATCGATTGCGCGAATTCCCGAATCTTGAAAACGCTTCCTTGACCCTGATTCAGGGAAGGAATCGGTGTATTGAAGCGAAAATCAAACATTTTCGGATTTTTATGAGAAAACCGTCGACTCTTGGGTTTTTCTAGACGGAGAATCGATTGCGCGCATTCCAGAAGCTTGAAACTGCTTCCCTGACCCTGATTCAGGGAAATGAGTGTTTTGTATTGAAGAGAAAA
>OZJO01000537.1:0-11233 GCA_900406225.1 Acrobeloides nanus | reverse complement strand
GGGGGGGGGGGGGGGGAGTTGGTTTCGCTATCAGAGGGCTGGTTTGGCTGCACGGAGCGCGAAGTACGTCTATTCAAAACATTGAATCCACATAAAATCAGATTTTCTGAGAGAAACGAAAGAGCTGCAAGGGACCCCACGTTTTTTTAGCGACCTCGTTAAAAATGTATTAGTCTCAACTCCCCGAACGCTCGTCTCCCGCCTTCTTCGTATTACCCATAATAAGTAACAGATTTGCACATTTCATCAATTTGATTAAAACATTGAGTATTTTCACCACATCGCCAACATTCACTTAGGCATTCTCTCTCGGTCACATTGTCCAAGATTTTATCCAAATATCCCACCAATGACGAGTGTCTGTATTTGGTGAAGCAGCTGCGAACACCAGGTATAATATCCGAGATTTGAAGTTCCGCTCGATGAGTAGCAACACCGTTTGTATTGGCTAGAAAAATCCAAGAGGTCGTAAAAAAGAGATTAATTTTTCTAGCCAATAAGTTTTTACTCACGTAAGACAGTATCAAAAATACACTCATTGTCATAAAAATCGACTCCGAAACTCAACTCATTTGAAACAATAAAATCAACTTCATCTTTAGACTTGGAGTTGAGAATACATTCACTCGACTCACGGAACCTATAACACAACTTGGTTGAGAGAGCATTACAGAGTGTATCGAAAAAAACTGGAATTTAGGCGATTTTTTCATGTTTTTTCGACAGAAAATTTTTTTCAAAAATCCTAAAAATGGCCCATATAAGGGTAATTTTATGCGGGAAATCAAGTGCGCGCATTCCCGAAGCTTGAAAATGCTTCCCTGACCCTTGTTCAAGGAAATGAGTGTTTTATATTGGAGCGAAAATCGAAAAATTTTGGGTTTCCTACCTCAAAATCATCAGCATTTTCAAGCTCCAGGAATGCGCGCAATCGATTTCCCGCATAAAATTACCTGGGGGTAATTTTATGCGGGGAAATCGATTGCGCGCATTCCTGGAGCTTGAAAATGCTTTCCTTATCCTGATTCAGAGAAATTAGTATATGTTCGATTTTCGCTTCAATACACACTCTTATTTCCCTGAATCAGGGTCAAGAAAGCATGTTCAAGCTTCGGGAATGAGCGCAATCGATTTCCCGCATAAAATTACCTCTATATGGGTCATTTTAGGATTTTTGAAAAAAATTTTCGGGTCGAAAAACATGAAAAAATCGCCCAAATTCCGGGTTTTTTGATAAACCCTGTAAATTTTTTATAAGTTACTCGTGTTAGATCCCGTCCCGAAAACCCTGGGGTCGATGCAAAAATCGATTTTTGAAATTTTCATAAAATGAACATTGTAGCTATAATTTTTTATAGCTAAATGAGGCGAACAAAATGACACCAACAAAATGATCCAATTTGAAAATTGTTTTGGGTTATTGAAACGAAAACATGAATCAGAATTTTCGTTTCAATAACCAAAAACAATTTTCAAATTGGATAATTTTGGTGTCATTTTGTTCGTCTCATTTAGCTAAAAAATTGCTACAATGTTCATTTTATAAAAAAATTTAAAAATCGATTTTCACAAAAAATTCAATTTTTCGATCAAAATTCGATTTTTTACAAAAATCTAATTTTTTCATTTTATGAAAATTTAAAAAATCGATGCAAAAAACGATTTTTCCGCAAAAAAATTCAAAAAAGTTTGTGTATTACAACGAAAACATGTACACAAATTGAAAATTTCCAACGCAATTATCTCGAAAACTACAACGATTCAGAACATGCCGTGAAAACAAAAAATGCTCCATTTTTCATGAATTTTCCGAATATCAACAAAAATGGCAACTTTTCCCCCACTAGACTGGTCTCCTTTAATACCGTCACGAAAATCCCGCCAAGGTGCATCCCGAAAAATCCCGTCCCGGCCAAGAGATCGATCCTCTAGACCTGGGATCTAACACTATAAGTTACCACATAACAGAACGACAATCGAATTGAAATCTCGTTTTAGCGTTTATACATTCATTCAAACACTGAGACGGGGTGTAGACATTCGCAGGGGACATCTTAAAAGGAATAAAATTTTTGAAGAAAAAAACAATTACATAATCAGCATTTAAAACCACAGTATTTTCGTATTTTTGGAAACATTGTAAATGCTTGGATTCTAAACGTTAGATACATAAAGAAATGTTGGAGCTATTGTAGATCAAAGAGGGGGGGGGGTCACCCCAGGGTCAAAAATTGAAAAAAATTTTCTTAAATTTTTAAATTTTTTTGACACGATACTGACAGGATTCACACACCCCTTTAAGTCTAAGCCTAAGCTTAAGCCTAAGCCCAAGCCTAAACCTAAGCCCAAGTGTTTTTACAAAGTTTTTACAAAATTTTGCACACTGTTGAGCGCTGTGGGCCGGTATTTCCAAATCTCATATATCGAACTTCAAAAAACCCAAATATAAAGAAAAATTTGCATGTAATCAACGAAAAAATGATGATACCCCGCCGATCCAACATTTTGAACAAACTCTCTGTTCCGGTTAAAGATAATTGCGACAATAAATGGTCTTCCTCAAAACTTTGTACCGTCGCCAACGAGGCAAAATAGCGATTCTTACACTCGTATTCAGCATCTTTCCACGATGCTTCCGTTGAGCTAAACTCATGAAACAANCAAAACTTTGTATCGTGGCCAACGAGGCAAAATAGCGATTCTTACACTCGTATTCAGCATCTTTCCACGATGCTTCCGTTGAGCTAAACTCATGAAACAACACTAAACTCTGTTTTCTGAAATCTCTGTGCCGAATTCAGGATTTGCTCCATTTGTTCACCAAATCGTGTCAATACACAAGTTGATTGAAATTCAGGCAACTTTTTTTACTGTAATTGCAATAAAAAAGTTGTCTGAATTTCAATCAACTTGTGTATTGACACGATTTGGTGAACAAATGGCAAATCCTGAATTCGGCAGAGACTTCAGAAAACAGAGTTTAGAAATTTTTTTTGGCTACTATGGAACTTTTTAATGAATCAGGCAACGTGTACATTGAGACGAAAAGAAACGTGGATCTTGGATATAGCTTTTTTGATGCATCCATACGTGGTCGTATGGCGGGAAAATCAGGATTAGTTAGTACTATTAAGGATCCACGTCTCTTTTCGTTTCAATGTACACGTTGTCTGATTCGATAAAAAGTTCCGTAGTAGCCAAAAAAAATTTTCAACTATAAAAATAAACTCTGTTTTCTGAAATCTACCGAATTCAGGTAGTGTGTACATTGAGACGAAAAGTGGATCCTTATATAGCTTTTTGATACACCCCTGCGTGATCGTATGGCGGGAAAATAAGGATTAGGAGTACTAACTAATTCTGATTTTTCCGCCGTACGACCACGCAGGGATGCTATACAAGGATCCACGTTTATTTTCGTTTCAATGTGCACGCTGCCTGATTCAATAAAAAGTTTATTGGTAGCCAACAAAAATTTCGACTATATTTACAGTTGAATGTACCTCGTAAGCCAACAACGATCGTTGAAATAGATCCACCTATGAGGACAAACAATACACGAGACATTGAGTAGATNAAAGTTTATTGGTAGCCAACAAAAATTTCGACTATATTTACAGTTGAATGTACCTCGTAAGCCAACAACGATCGTTGAAATAGATCCACCTATGAGGACAAACAATACACGAGACATTGAGTAGATTTAAGATATAAGACAATAAATAAAAAGTAATGTTGTTTCTCAAGTTCATGTGTGTGAAAAATTTTCAATTTGTATCATCTGTTTGTATTTTATAGTCGAACAATGGAGTGCATGACCTTATTTGTTTATATTCGATTCAGTTCAAACTAGTTATGAGAGAAATATTTTTTCAAAATGAGTTGAGCAATTCAGGGTGTATCAAAAAAACAACCGGAATTTTGGCAATTTTTTCATGTTTTGTTCGATCCGAAATTTTTTTCTTCAAAAATCCTAAAAATGATCGAGGTAATTTTATGCGGGAAATCGATTGCGCACAGCAAAAGAAGAAGCAGCAGCAGAAGAAGCAGTAGAAGAAGTAGGAGAAGAAGACGCAGAAGAAGCAGCAGAAGTAGCAGAAGAAGAAGCAGCAGCAGAAGAAGAAGAAGAAGAAACAGTAGAAGAAGCAGCAGCAAAAGAAGCAACAGCAAAAGAAGCAGCAGAAGTAGCAGCAGAAGTAGCAGTAGAAGAAGACGCAGCAGAATAAGCAGCAGAAGTAGCAGAAGAAGAAGCAGTAGAAGAAGAAGACGCAGCAGAAGAAGAAGAAACAGTAGAAGAAGCAGCAGCAAAAGAAGCAGCAGAAGAAGACGCAGCAGAATAAGCAGCAGAAGTAGCAGAAGAAGAAGCAGCAGAAGAAGAAACAGTAGAAGAAGCAGCAGCAAAAGAAGCAGCAGAAGAAGACGCAGCAGAATAAGCAGCAGAAGTAGCAGCAGAAGTAGCAGCAGAAGAAGAAGTAGCAAAAGAAGAAGAAACAGTTGAAGAAGCAGCAGAAGAAGAAGTAGCATCAAAAGTAGCAGAAGAAGAAGCAGCAGAAGAAGTATCAACGAGTGCGAATCGCGAAGAATGATGAAGGAAAGAACCTCCGTCCGAACTTCCTGCAGGCGCTATGCTTCCTTAAAAGTGCGTGGAAATCAGTTAAGCCGGCGACGGTGAGAAATTGTTTCAAAAAGGCTGGTTTTGTGATCGAAAAAGAAGAGATAAGCCTTTCATTCTCTTTCTTACTAAAGTTTTATTTTTTAGTCAGTAGAAGATCTAGAAGTAGACGAATTGATCGGATATTTTCACCAGCTGCAAATCCAAAGCGAAGTCGAAGAAGGTACCTGGCTCCTCGACTATCTAGATACTGACCGGGAATTTATACGGTGGAGAACCTGTCTTTGGCCCAAATTGTTAGTACTCAAGAGCCGTCTGAATGTGAAGAGGAATTCGGTGAAGATGCCTGAACAAGTCATCCAGCGATATTTAATAAAGTACCTCGTTAATTGTTCTATGTCTGTTGTTTACCTTATTAAATTTTGTCTTATAAAATTTTGGCAATGTTTTTACGAATAAAAAGAGTATAAAATCTAAATTATTGAATGAAAAACTTTATTGTAGTTTGGAGAAACCTTTTCTAGCAAAATTGAATTCCCTCGATATAGTGACACCCCCTAGGGGGGGGGGTGTCACTATATCGAGGGAGCGCTGTACCGACAAAATATCATTTCAATTTATTTAATTAGGTAAGACTGCTTTGAGCCCATAAACAATTTACGTTTGAAGAAAATCGCAAATTTTGATCCTTTCCCCTCTGTTGCGAAAATTGGGCTAGTTCGAAGGATAACTCCAGTTGATTTTCTAGTAGGGCTGAGCGTTTTGCGGGGTTTTTGAAACCCCGCAGCTGGGATCTCGTTACCTCGCAATAAAAAGTTGCGGGGTTTCATCAAACCTCGCAGTTTTTGATAATAAAAACCTGCGGGGTTTGATGAAACCTCGCAACTTTTTTATTGCGAGGTAACGAGATCTCAACTGCGGGGTTTCAAAAACCCCGAAAACGCTCATCCCTATTTTCTAGTGATCGGAATCGCTTGGAAGTTGACTGTTTCTGGAGGGATTCGGAATTCTTTCCTGGGTTTCAAACAACACAACATCCACTAGACATCGCTCGGCCAAGAACACAAAACAACACCGTACCCTTCACCCTCCATGTTTGGAATCGTTAGATTTTTGTCAATACCTCCCCCGTTAGATTTTCTTCGACCCTTCCCCCTCATTAATGTAAATTGTGTATGGTTCCTTTTCGACGTTTATTTAGCTTCTTTCTTTTGACCATATCAATTTTACATGATTCCAAATTTCCACCATTACAATTCGCACAACAAGAAACGCTTGTCGCATCACATCCCAATCCTTGGCATAGAGACATTCTCAATCCAGTATTCATTGGACTGCAATCATAAGTTTTCCACACCATCGACGTGTTTGTTGCATCTGCCGTTATGATCGCACAACCATTAGCAGAATTATCGGGATAACCGGGAGCCCAATTTGTGTATGAGCCTAACTAAAACGAAAAAAAGCAATCAATTTTACTGCTTTTTATATACCGGGAATTCACTTCCATCAAAATCATACCAAGACCATTGACCTTGAGCGTTTTTATGCAATCCAATGTAAAATGAATAGCCAGGATAAAAGAATAGATCTATAAATTTGGATTTTTAAAATTAAGCTTATTCTCATTACCACGCCGAGAACGTGGAAATACAGATAATATGAAATTGGGCAAAAGTTTTCGGACCCGACCGAGTCTCGAACCCGGACCTCCTGACTACGTCCAAGTGAACTACCATTGTGCTACCGAGACTTACAACTGATGCCCGTTAATTGGTAAATACTTGACGGTGTATTTTCCACTACTCACACTGTGATTAACACCTGTGTGCCATCCTCTTGTACTGTTAATGGGTCGGATGGCACACAGGTGTTAATCACGGTGTGAGTGGTGGAAAGTACATCGTCAAGTATTTACTAATTAACGGGCATCAGTTGTAGGTCTCGATAGCACAATGGTAGTGCACTTGACGGTAGCCAGGAGGTTCGGGTTCGATACCGGTAGGGTCCGAAAACTTTTGCCCAATTTCATAAACTTTATTATGAACCTTGTATCGTTTTAGCATTAGCCGGAGATAAAATGAATGTAGGAGTTCCGGCTAGGCCTTCAATAAAGTTGCAAAGTGTCATCGGAGATGCCTCAGTGCCTCCCGATTCTCCGAGTGAAGTGAAACAATTTCGTGTACGAGCATAACGACTGTTAGTAGAGTCGAAATAGATGTATTGGGTATAGCTGCCAAAATCTCCACAATAACAATTGGCTAAAATATGAGATGGTCCAAAATAACGATCATCGCACCTGATTTTTTTCAATTTTTGCAAATATTTTTTGTAAAATTCGTATCATAGGTCGGCAAGGTGGGAGGGGACCCATGATGAGATGATTCCCCTCTTCAATTTTGGGTCCATGAGTGAGTGGGTCAGGGGGAAGCTCCCCCTTGCTGCCCTATGCTTCGTATCTAAAACTCTATTTTAATAATTTTTTGACTATACATATTTCGCTAAAAATATAGCCAGAAAAATATTTACAGGGTGGCGCATAAAAAACTGCACTTTCGAGATTTTTACCTCTTCCTTATTTTGAGTGTAACTTTTGATTCCGACTATCGTTTTCCATGATCTTGGTATCGTTGGATAGCTCTGATTATGGACTATCCAACGATACCAAGATCATGAAAAACGATGGTCGGAATCAAAAGTTATACTCAAAATAAAGAAGAGGTAAAAATCTCGAAAGTGCAGTTTTTTATGCGCCACCCTGTATTAAAATAAAATTTTGGATATGAATTTCACAAAAAATATTTACAAAAATTGAAAATTTCAGGTGCGATCTTGGGGCCACCCTGTATTAGCAGCAAAGATCTCTTATTAAACCATTTTTTGTATACCTTGTGTTAGAGACCAAATGATATTAGTTGTTAATTGAGCATTCGAGCTAGGAAAATTATACATAGACGCTGTAACATCGTTATTAATCTCAATCGAAGTCATCTTGGCCAAAAGATTCGTGAGTGCAGAGTCGGCCGTATTAAAATTAACGGTGATAAAAGTACCATCAGTGAAAAAGTCCGTGTCCCAAACAAGATTGTAGATTGAATTAAAGTTAGGAGAGCTATAAAAAAGGTGTGATAAAAATTCTAACACTTTCTAGTGTTAAATTAATACATAGAATACAGAAGTAAAGAAAAAAGTCGAAAAAAATCGAAAACATTAAATTTTTTCGATTTTTAAAAAAAAAATTTCCAATTTTTTCAATTTTTTCGATTTTTTTCAATTTTTCTCGATTTTTCTCGATTTTTTTCTAGTTTTTTCGATTTTTTTAAAAAATTTTTCCAATTTTTTCGAGTTTTTTCAATTTTTCTCGATTTTTTTCGATTTTTCTCGATTTTTTTCTAATTTTTTCGATTTTTTCAATTTTTCGATTTTTTTAAAAATTTTTCCAATTTTTTCGATTTTTTTCCAATTTTTTTAAATCATTGTTTTTACTGTATAGCTTTCAACGCTTATGATTTTTCAAAGATCTCATACTTGCTAGACGCTGCAAATAATAAATATGCCGTTGGTCTCCAATCATTCAAAATACATTCCGAACAATTAGTAATGTCCGTACAGTTGGTATCTAAAAGAAAAGCTTTCACCAATCCACTAAAAAGTATCAATTTTAAAAATATCTTAAACGTTTGTGTTTTACTCATATAAATCCGCCACTTGACTCGAAGAAGCTTGTATTCCACTAACAACATTCGTTAAATCGTTAATTCCATTAATTTGTGTGTAATTTGCGACCACTCTTGCTTGTTGATCATATGTTACGACAGCAACTCGAGTGTTTCTATAACCTTGTGTGATATCCCATTGGTTGCCAATGGGGAAGCCTTTAAAGATTGTAGTGAGCATAGATGTGATCTGTAAAGTTGGGCGTACAAGGTGTTCCGAAAAATCGAAAAAATTCGAAGAAATTTTTTCAAATTTTTTTTCGAATTTTTTCTAATTTTTTATCCTATTTTTCTAATTTTTTCGATTTTTCAATTTTTTTGAATTTTTTCTAATTTTTTATCCTATTTTTCCTATCTTTCTAATTTTTTTCGAATTTTTCGAAAAGATACTTTCCGAACAACCTAGTATGTAGATTACCTTTCGAACATTATTAGAACCCATGTTTGCACTGGTATCGATCAAGACGATTACATCAAGAAAGGCTTTGCTAGGATCCGAAGAACATGCTGGTGTTTCGGTTGCTGCGAAATTAGCTAAAAAATCGTGATATAAAGAGTTGAAAAAAAATAATAGACTTACGAAAATTTTTATGCAAAGAAGCTGCATTAGATGTTGCTAAAACTCCTATATAAGTAAATAGAAAAAATAGCTTCATGTCGACCAAACCTTATAATTGAGAGTGCAAATAAGTCTAATCTAAATGCTAGTCCATTAATGAACTAAACAATGTTCTGATAAGAAATATGCACATGTATGCTGCTTCCGGAAGCTTCAAAGCTATTTACGGGGTAGAATAACCATTAGTTTTATGACCATAGTCTTTGTGTTTCAGATTTTGATAATGCTACGAAATAGGAAAGAAAAAATAGAAAGAAAATTCTCCAAAACTGCAAAAAACCGAACCCAAACAAATTCTGTTTTATTAAGTTGGTAACTAAGTAATGAGCCTATTAAAAAAAATTCAAAAATAAAATTTTATAGGCGTTGAACTGGAATAATTTTTTTTAACTGATAGTACTCTTAACGAGGAACAGCTTCTCAAAGGCATCATGGAAGAAACCTTTCTTCTTCGAGGAAAATCATTCTTTCAAAAATTCATGCACATCGTCTTCATCTTCGAACACTTTTCCAGACAAGTCGTGCTCCATATACCGGAATAACGCATAGTCACATGGGGACTTATCCGGGCTGTACGAAGCATGTGGAACAATGGCCCAATTCAAATCAAAGAGCCGGTCCTGAGTCAATGCAGCTGCATGAGGTCGAGCATTGTCATAAAGAAAGTAAAGTTGATATCGAGATGACCAAACTTTGAATGAAGGTTGATTCAATCTTTCAATTACTCGATCCATAATGTCGACATAGGGTGCGTTCCTAAATTGAACAGCACGGTCAACCGTACGGATCCGTACTGATCACTGTCAATCGTACGGTCAATCGTGAACCGTATGGTAAATCGTACGGCTCCCCTTGACCCCGTAGGCCACCCGTACGACAGTACGGATGGCCTATGGGGCCGTACTGTTCACGGTTGACCGTACGGTTCAACTTAGGAACACACCCATAGATTTCTGCATTAACAGATTCTCCATCTGGTATGAGTTCCCAAAAAAATGAGTTCTCACAAACGTCAAAAACTAGATCTTTTAATATTAAACGAGAAATGTCTGTTTGTTTGTCTGTGTCACCGAATTTTGAAACCTTAAGTCCAATTCCGTTACGACTTAGATTTTTGGAAAGAGCTTGGCGAGAGAAGAAAAACGACACCAAAATCATGTGGTACCCCCTCTGGAAAATAAAAAATCAATTTTTTTCATTTTCGCCTTTTATGCTTTAATTGTGGTCATAAATGAAAAGATTTTTATCGATCTGCCTTCATGGCGCAGTTGATAAAGCTTTAGTTTTGCAGTCGGAAAGGGACAGATCCCGCCTAAATATTTTTGAATTTCAATAAATGTTCTTTTTTTGAAAAAAATCGATTTATTTGAAAAAATTGAAAGAAATTTAAAAAATCGAAAAAAATTCGAAAAAATTGAAATTGTTTCGGTGTAAAAACAGTGGAAATTTCGGTAAAAATTGGGAAATTTCTATCAAAAAAGGGGAACTCGGTCTTCCGTGCATCTAACGGTCTAATTGGTGTTTACCATTACTGAGCAGGCGTGTAGGGCCGTGCCTGCTATGAAGCATTGGATAACAAATTAACTGTTGTGAGACTTAATGAGTCCAAGCCTGATGGGCCGCCAACACCGGAACAAGAGATTGACGATTCGGGAGTACCCTAGAGGTATATTAAATAAATTGGCCGGAAATGCTGTAGCTTGGTCAACCTGGGACGTGCCCTAAGTATCCAAATGACCGCCTACGAGTTTGCAGCATAACCGACTTCAAACCTCTTCTCCTTTCTGGGCGCGAAGCGCTCGGTGCCCCGGTTCTAAAGAGTAACCTTAACATTTTTCCGACAAAAAATTTCGTTCGAAAAATTAAAATTGAGTTTTCTATCCAATTATTAAGGCATTTTTGGCCAATTTTTTTCCAAATGTTCCTCGTTAAGAGTACTATCAGATACAGAAACAATTATTTCAGTTCAATGCCTATAAATTTTATTTTTGAATTTTTAAAAATAGGTTCATTACTTAGTTACCAACCTAATAAATGTTCGAGATGTTTCAAAAATATCTATATCAAACACCGATTTAAAAGCACTATATTTTTGTGTTTTAAGATGCTGCTTAAAAATTGCTTTCGAATTATTTATTTAAAAATATAAGATTTTAACCAGAGCTGTCAGAAAACTTGCCTTTGGTGCAAGTTTTACTTGCATCGAATTTTTTTGGCTAAAACATGGTAGAACGACTAAAATAGTTGAAATAACATGTTTTTAGCTAAAATTGGGGGGGGGGGAGG
>OZJO01000535.1:0-10720 GCA_900406225.1 Acrobeloides nanus | reverse complement strand
GAACAACTTTGTAGAACATCACTTTTTGTGAAAAGTTTTCTGTCATGAAGAAAATTCTCATGAAATTAATTAGGGTGTACGCAAACTTTAGGGACACCGTGTACTGATAAAATGGTGTGATAGACCTAGAAAGTTGCAAAAGAACGTTATTTTTGTTTTGTTTTTGAGATCTCGAGCTTTTTTATCCTGCGGATATACTCGGGCACTCTGTTCTTTTAATTTATTTATAATTTGTACACGTTTTAGGTTGGAGATTTATGGTTACCGGCAAAAATAGTGTTAAGGATTTTCTTGATGCTTTAAAAAATAAAACTCCATTTTTGACATCAGAAAATTATCGTCGACTTCCAGTCGATGCTATCCAAAACGGTGAAGTTCGAATTTTAGCAAATATCTCCATTCAAAATGTTAGCGGTTTTGGCAATAGAGTAAGTAATTTTCGAGAAAAAATATACACTGTAGCTCAAGAAATGAGAATTTTGGGGTTTTTTGGGACAAGTTTCTCAAAAAATTTTTATTCAAAATAAAAATATAGGGGGTTTTATATGAATGAAATCGATTGCGCACATTGCCAGATAGAGTATAAACACTTTCCTCATCCAGAAATCATAAATTTGTTAAAAATTTCATTGAAAAATCCGGTTTTTTATGAAATACCAGAAACCGAGCACTAACGCGCTCGGAGAAGAGAAGAAGAGAGGAGCTCTATAGCGTTTCTCAGAAATTTTCCTTTTTTTACTCCAGAGTAAAATTTTTTACTCTAAAGTAGAGAAAAAAGATTTTACTTTAGAGTCGAATGAGCCCTCGGGCGACGGAAATGGATTTAAACTCGACTTTTGGCGACTTTTCAAAAGTATAGAATAAATTATGAAACACCCTGTATATAAAAAAACACAAAAAAGTGAAAAAAATTTTGTTTCTGATTTCGATGATTTTTGTGTCAATCGTCTTCTCTCAACGTCCTCTACAACTTTTGTTTAGCACTGGCAGTTTAAATCTAACGTTCCCGAGATCGTCTGGACACACAGACAGACAAATAAACATTACACGTTTATAGTAGTAGGATGATTGAGGGTCATGGACAGAAGCATGTTCAGGATTTTGGTTTTTGGAGGGGTAGGGTAACTAGATAAAAACCTCAGTTTTCTATAGAATTTTGGCCAAAAATGCCATTTTGCTTAAGAAATTTTCTGCTTGGGGGGGGGGTGCTCCCTTGCCCCTGGATACGCCACTGGTCAGGGAAGAATTTTCAGAATCTGGCAATGTGTGCAATCTATTTCTCATATATATCCCCTATAGGATCATTTTGAATTTTTTTAGAAAGTTGGCACAAAAAATCACAAAATTCTCATTTCTTGAGCCTCTCTGTATCCTATTAGGAAATCTCTTTCTGGATTGATCCTATAACAAATGATTATATTCCCTTAATTACAATAGGCGATAAGAAAGAAGAAATATGGCAGAATTTCAAGATATACTTGAAGAAATTAAGGAGGCAATAAAAATTTTTTTTGAAATTTTACAAAATTAAAAAAGCTTAAAATAAAAATTAATAAAATTTTGGAAATTAATCAGAAATTTTGAAAAAATCCCAATTGAATAAATTTTCACTTTTTTTTGAAAAATTATATGCTTTTATTTCACTCGTTTCAAAAATTTGCCTTTCCCTCCTATTTCATGATTCGTAAATGATGAATTTATTTCACCTGTTTCATAAAGTACTTGGAGTCCCGGCTCTATCGGCGCAGGAGGGAGTCCATTTTTGAAAAAAATGTGGGGGGTGGTGTAAATTTTTACCAAAAATGCGATTTTTTAGCAAAAAATTTCCACCTTTTCAAATTTTATCAATACAAAATTCAGTTTTTCACAATAATCGTCAAAAACATTGCTTAAAAATTCAATTTTATTCATTTGTTGCAAAAAAAGCTTTCTTATTTGGCAAAAAAATCATTTTTAGTTTTTTCGGCCTTCGGTGAAAATAGCGGGGGGGGGGGAGTCAGGCCTTCAAGAGCGGGGGTCCATTTCATATATGGCCAAAGGGGGGGGGAGTCTCTCCCCCCCCCCTAACCAATCCGACAAAAAGGCCAAAAATAGGACCAACCCGGCATCGAAGCGGCCGGGTTAGTTCTTTTTTTTGGTCCTCAAAATTTTCGAAAAAAACATAAGACCAAGGCAAATTTGAAAATTTTAGGGACCCAATCTAGCACCAGACCCCTCTCTCCCCCTGTTTGTCCACCTATGGTCCATTTATGGACCCATCCCTTATTCACCTTCCCAAAGGGCCTGAGACTTTGGGCCTGGAACTCAAAAGTTCCATTTTTCTTTAATACGTGAAGGACACTTTGTAACAACTGGATATCTTGAATATACATGATTAGTGAATTAAAATGCAAAAAGAAAAAATTTTTTATACATAAATTATGTATGTAACATAATTTAAATGTATATGGCCGCATCTTTGTGGGTGCCTTGTCAAAATTATTGACCTTTTGTAATGGCCATAACTCCGCATAGAGATTGCGTTGATACCTCAGTGACAACTCATTTAAAAGCTGAGAATCTGAGCTGAGGGGTTTGATAAAGATCGGTTATTTAGACACAGTTACGAGTATTTACAACCAAAGTGATATTCTCAAAAGTTGTGGCCCTGAATCCCAGGAACATCTTGGTATATTTGGTTTTTTCTCGGGATCGGTAATTCGAATTGACATGCGGTCTTTTTTAATAAGTAGTAGATAGGGAGAAAATCAATTTATTTACGTAAATACGTATCCCTTTCCTGAATCAGGGTCAAGGAAGCGTTTTCACGTGACGGCGATGTGCGCAATCGATTTTTCACCTTATTTTTACCCCTAGAAGGTCATTTTCAACAAAAAAAATTTTTGGAGAAAGGGCCCTAATTTGCACCCCCTTTTAATTATAGTCCAAAAACCGATTAAATTCGATTCGGTTTCGACTGGTTATGGAACCCTTTCGGTTTTTTATTCGGTTCGAAAATCTTTCGGTTTCAACCAGTTACGGACCCTTTGGATTCGGTTTCGACAGTTATAATCAGTTATGAGATGCTTTCAACTTGCTAAAAAAATTTTATTCAATTTTTAAAAACCATTTTATGCAATTTTAGAAGCGTGTTCATCGATCAGAAATTTAAAAAAAATAACAAGATTAAACAAATTTTTGCAAATCAGGCAAAAAGTATCCAATTTCGTCAAAAATTATCCGGTTTCTTTAAAACCGAATGTTTAATCGGTTATAGCCTACTAAATACCCTTTCAGTCAGTCGGTTTCGACGGATTACGTAAGGGTTCCATAACCCGTCGAAACCGAAAAATTGCGATTTTGCTTGAAAAATTTTTTCAAACTCCATTTTTTGGAAAAATTTTTGACCATTTTGGAGGAAAAATTTGTTATGAGCAAATGTGCCACAGGCGAAAAATTTCTTGGAAAAGAGTCGTTTTTCAGCTGAAAAAAATGCTTAAAAAATTGCGATTTTATTTGAAAAAACGAGAAAATGTGACTGAAAATATTTGAAAAAACGGGAAAATTTGATTTAATTATCGGTGCATCAAGTCTGATCATAAAACAATTTGTTATCAATATATCCGGAATTCTGGTCATTGGTATGGTCATAAAGTGATCTATTATAAAGTGATTAGTTATCATTGCATACGGGATTCTAGTCATAGATCTGATTATGGGGTGATTTTTTTATCGATGTGTCCTGTAGTCTGATCATAGTGGTACTAAAAAAAGATTTTTTACAGCCCAGACCGTTAAAATCGCGGGCCCGGCACATTTTTTATTATATTAATTTTGATCTTTTTCCAAGTCTATACTCCCAGTTTTGATTAAATTTTGATCGTTTTTGAAAAACGAAAATCCTTTTTCATATAACATTTTATACTTTTTTTGTAACATTTTCTACGATATTTTTTTGTAACATTTTTTTAAAACTTATTTTGTTTTATTTATTTTTATGACATTAAAAAAAGTTTTTTTGTACCATCATTAATGAAACATATTTTTTTATCGTAAAATCCGAAAAAAAGATTATTATAGTCGTTATTTTTTCTACGATTTTCATTCAAGTTACCGGTTCAAATTGATGCAAGAGCATAAGTGTCGGAGAATTGAAATGATTGATCAGTTATTATAAAGTGAACGTTTCGCATGGAAAATATGAAAAGTCAAAGCGGAAATCAAATAAGGAATACATTTTTGTCGATTTTTTAAGACACCCTATCTGTAAGGTTCAACTTTTTGACCAATAGAAAGGGGATGTAGAAAAAGTGTTTCAAAATTTTTTGAAACTAAAAAATCTTAAAGTATACGAGGCACTTATTGGAAAAAATGCAATAACTTTAGCGCGAAAGTCTAACCCGGCCGAGATACAGGGTACACAATTTTCGAGTTTTTTGCCAAATTTTATCCTTTTTTGTAATGCACATATCTGGGCGAGGTTAAAACCAATTTTGATGATCTTGAGCTGAAAAACCTGTGGTTTTTTGTGTGTTTTCAATTTTTTGAAAACACATAAAAAAGCTTGAATCAGGGTTTTTACCGTCAAAAACAAATTTCAAAAATAGCCAACTTCAAACGCGACTATCTCGACAACGACAACGATTCAGAATTTACTGTAAAGACAAATAATGCTCCATTCATGAATTTTTCGAATATATATAAATTATGACCAATTTCGCTAATTTTAGATTTTTAAAAATTGAATTTCTACAACTTTTTTACAAGATGATTAAAAAAGGGTCTTGTAATCAGGCCCGTAAGAAGAGCTGAATTTCAGAGGGGCAACCAAAAAATGTGAAAAAATCATAGGGGTTCCCTTTTGTCATAATGGTCCTTCCTTTCATTTTTTTCGATTCCGAGGGACGGGCCCAGATGGCCCTGCTTGTAATTTTATCAATTTTTCAACATTTTGTAATATTTTTTGGATGTAATATCGAGTATTTTTTTGTAATATTTTTTGCTAATGTACCTAATACCGTCCAGACTCGAATTCGATCAAAACCGACTCCAATCGATTTGTTTCGATGAGTAATGAACTAAAAACGCCAAAAAATGCGCAGTCAAACATTCTTGGGTACTTTTCATAGGGCCGAGCATAGACCTATAAGCATATAGGTTTATGCCCAAAACAAGTTTTAAATCACCCAAAAACGAATGAAAACAAACAGAAAATATGAAGACTTATTTTGGGCTTAAACCTATATGCTTATGTTCGTCCCTATGAAAAGTACCCAAGAATGCTTGACCGCGCATTTTTTGGCGTTTTTAGTTCATTACTCATCGGAACAAATCGATTGGAGTCAGTTTTGATCGAATTTGAGTCTGGATCGTATTAGGTACATTATTTTGGAATGTAATATCGAGTATTTTTTGTAACCTCTTTTTTTAGTCGAGAAATTTGGATATCCTAAGGAATTTCTTCTATATAACTAAATTTTTGTCTAAGGAATTTTACCTATATCTAGACCAGTCTAAAGGATTTTCTCTATATCTAGGCTCGATCTAAGCAATTTTATCGATACCTAGACATGACTTAACGATTTTATATACTTCATCCGAGACTCGACCTAAGGAATTTGCCTATCCTAGACAGCCCCAGTGAATTTGTTTGTACCTAGACTCGACCTAAGGGATGTTGCTGACTCTAACTAAGGTATGCGTAATATCCTTTACGCCTAGTCTAGGATAGGAAAAATCCTTTAGGCCAAGCTTAGGTATAGGGAAAATATCTTGGGCTAAGTCTAGGTACAAGGTGTTATTATAAGACTAAACATTAGACTTTCGAATGTATCTCGAGAACTGTAAAAGATTTTTTGATGCGGTCTTTCTTAGATTGAAGCTTAGGCAATTCTAGACAACTTATAAAGGACTTCATTAGAATTTGCATATAATTAAAAATACTAAATTTACTTAGAAGTTTTGTTTATTGAAAACATATACCTTAGAACATGAATTTTTTAAAATTTATTATGTTTGTGGTAGAATTTTATCATTCCAACAACATAAAAAAACCGTATAACAAAATTTTATATGGTTTTAATAAAATTGTATTCGAAGTTGATGAAGGCAAAAAGAATTCGAAGCATTTGGGAATCGAACCCTTGACTCGTTGGGTCTGCGGACAGCACACTACAACTGCGCCATCAAGGACTTGTTTTCACTCTTTTAAATTTAACCCAATATTCAAGTAGATTTTTGAAAATTATTGCAAAATGATAATTTTTGAAATTTTTTGACAATATTTTTGAAAAAAATACACCCTTTCTGAATATGTTCAAATTAAAAAATTTTTTCAAATTCATTTTTTAAGGTATTTTTATTCAACAAACAAATCTTTAAAATAAAAATAGTTTTTTTTATTATATGCAAATATTAATGGAGTATTCTATAAGTTATTCAGAATTTTCTAAACTCCAACCTAAAAAAGACCGCATCAAAAAATCTTTTTTGTGTTTTTTTTGTTATTCAATAATTTACTACGGACTTTTGAAAATTCGCTAAAAATCGAGTTTAATTCCATTTCTTCGCCCGAGGTCTCATTCGATTGTCTCCGTAAGGCGATTTTTTTAGAAAAAAATTTTATCGAAAAAGACTTCGATTTCGACTTTTTAGCTCAAAAATATGAAAAAATTGCGTTTTTCGAGTTTCTACCCCAATATTTTTCTACAGTTTCTGCCCAAAATTGCGGATTTTTTTGTACTTGAGGGTTTTTGGCCATGGCAAACATGAATTCGACAGAATTTTTTAATTTGGACCACTGTAAGGTCCCTTTTGGATGGAGCATCTTCATAAAATGAGGGCATTTTTACCCTATCAAAAATGACTTCAATTTAGCTGATTTTTTGTATTCGGGGTTTTTTTGACACGGCGAATACGAATCTGAAGGAATTGTTTGGGTTTGACTTATGTAAGGTGCTTTTTTCGACCATGTTATCCAACAATGAAACTTTGATTTTTATGCAAATTTAAAAAATTAGCCAAAATTCGAGTTTAAGAGGCGATATCTTGAGCACTCATCCTAGAGGGACTAGTGTTAAACTGTTCGAGATGGCTCCAAGTTGAATTTATTTATTAAATTTAGTGCATGAAAAGTTTTTTAAAATCATTTCGAGTCAATACGCGGTCGACACGGCGTGACAAAGTGTGCCAAAAATGGGAAAATGACGAAATCTTTTACAAACTTGTTCAAAATGGGATTTTAGGCGTTTTTAAACATAAATTTAAAGTTTTTGAAGCAGTGCCATCTTTTTTTTGAATTTAAAAAATGTCTCAATGCAAAAAATATGACGGAGAGGGGAGTCGAACCTCCGGCCTTCTGGGCTAAAAATGATAGCTTTACCACTTCACCACGATCGATGGTTAATAAATGCAAAATTATTCGAATATTTGATTATTCGAATCCTGAAATTTAAAAAACGATATTCCGCTTCTAAAGGATTCCGCTTGAACATTGTTACCATTTTTTGAGATTTTTAGCTTAAAAGTTGCGTAATAACTAGGAAAATAGAGTTATGGACTCATTTTGCTGATTAAAAATAAAATAAAAAATTTTTCCATCTGTAACTCTAAAAAAACGGCCAAAAAGTGGTTTTCTTAACAAAAAACATTTATTTTTTACTTTGATCAACAAAATGAGTCCATAGCTTTATTTTCCTAGTTGTTACGCGACTTTTAAGCTAAAAATCTCGAAAAATGTAACAATGTTCAAGCGGAATTTCCTTTAGAAGTTTGCAAAAATATGTCTTTTTTTAAATTTATTTTTCTCTATGAAAATTAAGTCAAATTCAAAATTTTTTTAAAGTTTTGTAGAGGAAATTCTGAGGAACGTTTTTAAAAAACGAATTACCAAAATTCATAATATTTTCATAGAGATATTAGGTTTTCTTTGGGAGTATACTTTTCAATGCTAATAAAAGTGCCTAAATTTGAGTGCACATATTTGAAAATATTAAATTCATATTTTACTATGCTTAAATAATCATTTCCAGCCAATTTGGAGGCAATTTGACGATTTTCCCACTTTAAACCCATTTTGTCACGCCGTGTCGACAAATATTCCAAAACCTTGTCTGAAGGTCAAAAATCCGATTTACGTTGATTTGTTGAATTTTCTAACCCGTCTAAAACACCCTAGATTATTTTTTTCCGCCAAAATTCGTCACTGGTCGATGTATTCCAACATGGTGAACACTTCTAGCGTGTTTTTGAAAAAATCCAAAAAAAATTTTTCGATCCCTCCAGTCAGGTGTAAAAACGGCCCAAAAATCGAAGGAAATGGAATTAAACTCGATTTTTGGCGAATTTTCAAAAGTCCGTAGTAAATTATTGAATATCCTGTATAAAATATTACAAGAAAAATATTTTCGTTTTTAATATCTGAAAATATCATTTTTTATTTTTACAGGGTGAGTCAGAAAAAAGAGCAATTTTTATGATTTTTGGGGCCGAAATTTTTTTTAGAACCGGAAAAGTTTTTTTCCAAAATAACCCATATAAGGGTGTTTTATGCGGGGGATCGATTACGCATATTCCTGGAGCATTAAAACGCTTTCTTGACCCTGACTCAGGGAATAGATTGGTGTATTGACAAGAAAAATTTTCTATTTCCGCCGAAATCACCTGTCACGATGCTAGGCCTTAGTTAGGCTTAGGATTAAGTAGGGCGGTCGAGATCGGGATTTTTGAAGATCGAGATCAAAGAACGAGATCGAGATCAATATTTTTGAGATCTCCATTTTCGAGATCAAACATTTTCAAAAATTACCATGGTCCCCCCCCCCTTACGTTTTTTCCAAAAAATTTCCAAAATTTTGGGCAAAAACATAAGGGGAGACAAAGGTGGTCCTCCTTGTGTTTTTCGCGTCGATAGGCATGAATAGTTTGATTAAACATAAAAGAAAACTTGAAAAACTAATCCCATTCCCTGAATCAGGGCCAAGGTAATTTTTTCATGCTTAGAAAATGCACGCAATCAATTCCCCGCATAAAATTACTCCCAGATGGATGATTTCCGGGCGAAAATAGAAAAATTTCTCGATTTTCTCGTCAATACACCAATCTCATTCCCTGAATCAGGGTCAAGGAAGCGTTTTAATGCTCCAGAATGCGCGTAATCGATTCCCCGCATTAAATTACCCCTATATAGATCGTTTTAGAAGAAAATTTTTCGGGTCCCAAAAATCATAAAAATTGCTCTTTTTCTGGCCCACCCTGTAGTGAAATATTTGCAAGATATCTGATACAAGTTATGGCTTCGATCACTAATTATCTAAAGTCCTGTATTCTATTGGTAATAACAATTTTCTACCTGTTTTGGGTGGTTAGTGCAACTGTATTAAAGCCTAACGATGTAATCTGCTGTTCTGGCAACCAAAGTTGCTTCGCAAATTGTATTAGTTTGAACTTCTGCGACGGTAAAAAAGTCAATTTTTGTATAATTATTTTTAATTTTATTTAAAGGATATTGTGCTGGACTAGGAAGCCCATGCAATCAAATCTGCATGTGTGTTAATTGTGGAAAATAAAGAATTTTGAAATTTTAAAAAAGGTATTTATGTAATTTAACGCCGATCCCCCTGTAGAGGGGGGGGGCGGCGTGCCTTTTGGTTCAGTTACCGTGTTGATATAGGCCCAAAAACAACATTTCCGGCTTAAAATTTTTACAAAAGTTAAATGTTCCTTATTTATAAGAAAACAAAATTACGCAAAATTTTAATCATTTTAACTTTTTTTAACAATATGTTTATTATAAAATTCAAAAAATATGCCTTTTTAAAAATTTGATTCAATTTTTTAGTCGCCAATTTATTTTTTGGATAAATATTTTTTCTGTTACATGAATTCGATTCGAAAAATCTTCAGTTTTTAATTTTTTAAACTTCAGCTTTTTTCAGCAATAATTATTTTGATCATGGCTTAAAATTGAATTCATATAACAGAACAAAAATATGACCCAAAAAATATATTGACGACTAAAAAGTTGAATCGAAGTTTAAAAAAAGCATTTTTTAACTTACGTACGTCCGTTACGCCGAGATCTCAGAATTAAACGGATTCGAGGAAAACGAGTTGAAACTTATTGAAAATTGAATAAGTAAATTATAAAGAAAATTTATACATGATCAATAAATTCAATCAAAAGGGTATGAATATTGAAATGATTGATAAAACATTATAAGGTTTTAGTCATAATTCAAACGCATCTCTTGTTTCATACATTTGTTTCATTTTATATGTTTCATGAATTTAATCATTTCAGACGTTCATATCTTTAGAGAAACCAAAAGGCATGTTTTCTTTCCTTAGGCTTTTTGGAATTACTGTACATCAGCGACCGCATTGACGTGAATTTTTTCGAAAAAATTTTTTTCCGATTTTCTTGTAAAAACCGACTTTTTAGGGTAATTTCTAGGCGAAAAATCGATTGCGCGCATTTTTGAAGCTTGAAAAATTAAATTTGACCCTGAAAATCAGAGTAGAACTGCGTTTTGACGCGAAAATTTTTTTCTGATTTTTTTCTAAAAACCAACTTTTTAGACTAATTTCTAGGCGATTGCGCGCATTCTCGAAGCATGAAAATGCTTCCCTGATCCTGAATCAGGGAAAAAGTTGATTTTTAAATGAAAATTCCTCGAAACAGGGTCAAGGAAGCGTTTTTACGCTTCGGGAATGCGTGCAATCGATTCCCCGCAAAATTTTA
>OZJO01000532.1:0-20726 GCA_900406225.1 Acrobeloides nanus | reverse complement strand
GTATATATTTGTAATATTTGACAACAAATTTTATTTAAAACCTAACAAAAACCAATAATAACAACAAAATTTAACTATGTATTTTCAAAATGGCCACCTTGGGCATCAATGCACTTCTTCAAACGCTTCGGGAAGTCGTCCACAACTCAATCAATAACTTCTTGAGGTATAGCGTTCCATGCCTTAACCAAACTTTTCTTCAGCGCTCCGATCGACTGATGGGGCTTTGAACATGCTTCGTTTTCCAAAATGCTCCATAATGAGAAGTAATCGGGCGAATTCGGTGGCCATTCTCCATTGTTTCACTTTGGGCGGATGTCGACTTCGATGCATTCAGGGAAGATGTCTCTGACCAAATCTCGAGTTTCTTCTGCTCGATGTGATGAAGCGCCGTCTTGTAACCACTTTTTTCTTGCTCAAAAAGACGAATAATACCTCCTCGAAACTCCTTCATGCTAAAAAAATCGATTATAGATCAAAAATCAAATAAAATCATTAAAATATATATATAACAAGATTAGGACGGGAACTTTTGGGCCACCCAATACATCTACATTTACAACTAATTTTTCAATCAACAACTTAAAACTACAACATAAATGCAGCTTACAGCTGTTCAGCCATAGGCCCCAGGGACCGGTGCCCCTCCCCCCTATTTGAATCAAAAGAACGAAAAAAATAATGGGTTCCCCCTTACGATTTTTTCGGGCAAAGGGGGAACCTTATGTTTTTTTCGGGTTTCCGTCCCATGGTGCCACCTCCAGTTATGTCCTTGGTCCTGGGTGTAAATGTTAATTTTGACTATTTTAGAAAGGTTCCATTCCAGTCCAACTACTGCTTATATGCCCAGCTGTTACCGTAGGGTGGCAAAAAACATATATTTTTATGATATTTTTCATGAGTTTGGAGTCAAAACTTTTTCTACAGTCCGACCCCCTTTTTTCGATCCTTTTCGGAAAAAGCCGATCTCTGCCAAAAAAGTCCGACCCCTTCCGAAATGGCCGATCCCTTCCGAATAAGGCCAATCTCTTCCAAATCTTCTTCCCTTTCGACCGATCCCTTCACTTCCGGCAGATCCCTTCCGAAAAAAGCCGATCTCTTCTGAAAAAGGCCGATACTTCCGGAAAAGGCCGTTCCCTCCCGAAAAAGCCGAGCCCTTTTGAATTGCATTGATGCTTGCAGTCGATTTTTCGCACCCCTAAAGGAGTCATTTTTAGGAATAAAAGTTTCGGATCGAAGAACTAAACAAATCCGAGAACTTTTGGATCAACCTAATATAAAGAAAAATTCTTGCATACTAACTAATGAAAAATATCATAAAAATACGTTTTTTTTGACACCCCATACCTACTTTTTCAACTTTTCCGGTGGAAGTTCTAATAATCCAGCATTTAGAGTTATAAATTATGATGACCAAACATGGGACTACACTGATATCAAGTTGACTTTTTTGGAAAACAAAAGTTTTACAACAATTTCAGGACTTACAACGTCGATTTAAATGAATTAAATAGAAATCCAAGTGTGAATTGGACTCTAGAATATTCTTATAGAGATGCTTATAATTTATCACAAATCAACGCTCTAACTATGAATGATTTGTTACAAAAAATGAAGGTGGATAATAACTTGTTTTATAAATACATGACTTATTATTCGGCTGGTTGGGGTCCTAAAATTCCAGATGGTGATATAAGGTAGAATTTAATATTTAAGATATAGAGTGCCCACAAAAGTGCACTTCATGATTTTTGATTCCGAAAATTTATGTTCTAAAAACATTGTTTCTAGGAGAAATCAGGGGGCGTAGCCAGGATTTTAATCGATTTATGATTTGTTGTGTTTTAAACCGGATAAGTTTGAAACCTTGTTTTCCGTGTAGATCACCCATGGTTAGGCGATAGAAATGAAAAAATTAAAATTTTTTGAATCAACCCCTATTTGTTATGCAAATTTTTGCGATTTTCGGGAGGGTCGAACACACAAAAAATCGATTAAAATCGGCATAGACTCAAATGAAACGATAAGGATGAAACGATACGAATGAAACGATAAGAATGAAACGATACGAATGAAACGATTCGAATGAAACGATCGAATGAAACGAAACCAATAAAAAATTGGCAAAATATTTGTGTTCTCGACCAATTTACCCGAATCAGGCACAAATCGTTTCTTCGTATCGTTTCATTCGTATCGTTTCAAACCTATCGTTTCCTTTCGTTTGAATCTATGCCTTAAAATCATGGCTAAGCTCTTGGGGGGGGGGGGGGTAAGTTGGTGTGGAGAATCGATTGCGCGCATTCCCGCAAATTTAAAAGTTTTGAATTTTAACATGAAAAACACATATGCATCCGTAATTTTGTGCGGGGAAATCGATGGCATTCATCCCCGAAGCGTGGCAATGCTGATTTAACGTTGATTCAGACACATATTCGCTTAAAGAACGATTTTTCTCTGAATCAGGGTCAAATATGCATTTTCACGCTTCGAGAATGCGCGTAATCGAGTCCATACACCAAATTACCCCCCAGAAACGATGTGTTTAAAAAAAATTTTCAGGCTCAAAAACCATAAAAGGATCTCAAAAATTGCACTTTTTGGGTTACTCTGTGTCTTCAAAATTTTCTGAAAAATACAACTTTTCATAAGGGTCCCCACAAGCATAGCACAAGCTATCGTACCAAATCATCGTGCCATCGTAAAATTAACGTAAAGGTACGATGAAATCGCCACAAGCTGTCGTGCGATGGTACGACGCAGTACGATGGCATCGTACCAAATTCGTACGATAGCTTGTGGCGATTTCATCGTACCTTTACGTTAATTTTACGATGGCACGATGATTTGGTACGATAGCTTGTGCCGACCCTAAATTTTGGGAAAATGTGTTTTTCAAAATTTCTAGAAAATAGATTGTTTTGTAAAATTTCCAAATAATTGATTTTTTCGAAATTTTGAAAAAGTAGAATTTTTTAAATTCCGGAAAAAGTAAAAATTTTCAGAATAGTCTAAACAAAAAATTTCCTGAACAAAGTTGTTCATAGAATTTTGAACATTTTTTATATCTCTTTGTTAAGTTTTGAAAAATCTAAAAAATGATTTTTTCATTTTTCTAGAAAAGGACAATTATGTGCTATAGAATATACGGATTACCCCAGCTATTACGCATGTTTAGGAAACGGCACTACTAATGCTACGCTTGATTTATTTTTAATTATACTTATAACATTGGCTCTAATTTTGTAAAACTTTTCATTAAAGTGATCTAATATTTTTAAAATTTTGCCAAGAAATGACGGTACCATGGCGCACAAATTTGTGCAAAAAGTGGCAATATGCACAAAATCAACTAAAAACGATTAAAGCACTGGCTCTGAAAGAATCGAGCTTCCGGACCGACAAACTTTTTTTGATCAAATTTTTAATTTTTGTTTGCATAACATTATACACGGCACACAAAATTGCGAACTCAAAGAAAACGCTTAAAAAGTGTTATTATAGTGCCAATAACAGTTTACGAAGGGATCCGCGGCGATCCGAGAGCGTCACAAAATTTTCGGCTTTTCAAAATTTTTCTAAGTCATGAAAAACAGACGTTTTCGATAGGTGACGAAAAATTGTCATATCTCGGTGAAAACCAAATGAAATCGACTAATCTTTTTTTCTACAATATTCTACACCTTTTAATTAACAATTCTATGAGTTCTTTTTTGTATTTTTTAAAAATTTGTTGAATTTTTTACTTTTTTGCAACCTTCTAAGGCTAATAACTTTTTATGGCACAAACCATTTTTTGTGAGCAAGGTGTCAAACGATTGCTAACAGGCTAGAAAATAACGTTACAGAGCGATTTTGTTTTTTGTCGAAAAATGGGCTTTTTTCTGTAAAAATATGCAAATTTTGAGCACTTTTTGTGGTCTAACAAAAAATTTTTCGCGTGAACCCAAAAATCTGGCTCTGTAACGTTGTTCCCCCAACTCTTACCAACATTTTGACACCTCGCTCGTAAAAAATGGCTTTTCCCATAAAAAGTTATTAGCCTTTAAAATTATGGTCATTTTATGCGAATTTTCAGGATTTGTCACCGGATTCGACACTTTCCTGTAATCAAAATAAAAAAATTCTACGGATTCGAGTTCCCCATGCCCGAAAACCCCCGAGTACAAAAAATCAGCTGATTTTGAGAACTTTTTGAAAATTCGATTTCTACTTTGGTCCCCCAAGGGGCAAAATTTTTTTAAAAGTCGAAAAAGTTGTGACGCTCTCGGATCGCTTCGATTTCTTTAGTAAACTGTTATTGGCACTTGTTTAACACGTTTCTAAGCGTTTTTTTCGAGTTCGCAATATTTTGCACACTTTTGTGCGCCGTGATAGATATTGACCCCCTTTTCACGTCTATGTTATTGTGTCTCAGGAAACACGGGTCCCTTGGGTTCTGATGTCTCAAAAAGTTGGGTCCCTTTAGAACTCTGATGCTGACTCTCTCCCTTTGACACCCCCCCCCCCCCCACACTAAAACATGCCATCGCCTCATCGACCACTGATCCCTCTAAAATTTGAGTGATAAAAGATTTTAGATGATCTTCCATGTCAAAATTTCACCATTTTTATCTATACTGGTCACGTTTTACGGATTTTTTGTGTGGCTGGCATTCTTGACATGTTATGTGATTATAACAAACATTCTATCGGGTGGATTTGAAAGTTTTAATAAAGGGTTGAAAAGAGTAAGTTCAAGTTGTACAGAGTTGCAAAAAAACCGCGTTTTTTAAGATTTTTTGAGCAAAATTTTGCCACATTATATATTTTACCAAAATGACAATACGGGAGAGATTTCTTACGTAGATTTTTGTGTGTTGAAAAATCTTGAAGACTCTCTCAACTTTTTGTTGGAAATTTGTTTATTGTGGTTGGCATTACTACAAAGTCGAAATCAGCGACCAGTCCAGTGACCATCATGGTGTAGTGGTCCAGAGCGCTTCCAAAGAAACGACATCTCTGTCACTAGCAAGTGTTCGGTTCCCCCTTGCGCCCAAAAAACTTGCCTTGGCTGGAGTCTTGCAATCCTGTAACTCTGATATAGAAGGCTATAGTGGCGAAGTCTTTAAAGGACCACGGACAACCGCTTAGGAAATGTTACAAAAATTGAATAAGTTGTTTTCATGTTAGGAAAATCCGTTTTTGATACGGTTTTTTTCAGTATTATAGAAGTGGTATTGTAGAATCCAAAAAAATATTTTCATGACCCCTCAGAATATTTTTTACAAAGAAAAATTATCTTATTTACTGCGATAAATCAAATTAGTTTACACTTTGTTACAAAAATTTCGAGCAATTTTTTGCAAAAAAATTTTTTTTGAATTTTTGCAAAAATGACTTTTCTAGCGGTAATTGTATGCGAAAAATCGATTGCGCACATTCCCGAAGCGTGAAAACGCTTCCTTGACCCTGATTCAGAGAAGGAATCGGTGTATTGAAGCGAAAATCAAACATTTTCAGATTTCTATGAGAAAACCGTCGATTCATAGGTTTTTCTATGCGGGGAATCGATTGCGCACACTCCCGAACCGTGAAAACGCTTCCTTGACCCTGATTCAAAACCACAATTTGATTTTCGCTTTAAAACACCGATCCCTTCCCTGAACCAGAGCTTGTCTAATCTAATTTAGCTAATTTGATTCGTAGGGAATTTCGAAATGGTTTGTCCCGTATGTGGTTCTCGATCCTCTGTTCGAACGGGAATACATTTTCCTACAGGTGGAACACGCTTTCAAGCTTGGGTAGATGCACTAAAAATACCAATCACCGAACAGCAGCTAATACTTCAAAGCCGAAGTTATTTTGTATGCCATTCACATTTTTTGGAAGAAGATTTGATTATCGAAAACAATGCAATCGT
Organism: Acrobeloides nanus; assembly: GCA_900406225.1. Classification (NCBI taxonomy): domain Eukaryota; kingdom Metazoa; phylum Nematoda; class Chromadorea; order Rhabditida; family Cephalobidae; genus Acrobeloides; species Acrobeloides nanus. The sequence continues at coordinate 14,824 of OZJO01000532.1, read as the reverse complement.
CGGAGTTCGTCCAGGAACATTTTCACGGTTCGGGAGTGCGCGCAATCGATTCTCCGCCTAGAAAAACCTAAGAATCGACGGTTTTCTCATAAAATCCGAAAATGTTTGATTTTCGCTTCAATACACCGATTCCTTCCCTGAATCAGGGTCAAGGAAGCGTTTTCACACTTCGGGAATGCGCGCAATCGATTTTTCGCATAAAATTAACCCTATAAAAGTCATTTTTGCAAAAATTCAAAAAAAATTTTTTTGCAAAAAATTGCTCGAAATTTTTGTAACAAAGTGTAAACAAATTTGATTTATCGCAGTAAATAAGATAATTTTTCTTTGTAAAAAATATTCTGAGGGGTCTTGAAAATATTTTTTTGGATTCTACAATATCACTTCTATAATACTGAAAAAAACCGTATCAAAAACGGATTTTCCTAGTATGAAAACAACTTATTCAATTTTTGTAACATTTCCTAAGCCGTTATCCGTGGTCCTTTAAGGAACTTAATAGTTGTGATTGTGATCCGTACGCTGAAGGATCATAACATTGTCCGCCGTAAGCTGTTATATATTTCATTTAGAAGCTCAAATGTGCAAATGAAAATAGCATAGAAAAAATTTTGCAAGAAAGCTATACTACACATCTAAAAATTACGGAAAATGTTTATTTGGTTAATAATGTTTTTGAGGTAGATATTAAAAAACGAAACTTGAATTTATAGTTCCTAAAACACATATAGTCAACCCTCGTTATAAGCACCCCCACACGGGAGGGGAAGGGGAACGAAAAAATTCGCTAAAAATCGAGATTGAACCGAATTTCTTCGAGCGAGCACTTTTTGAATCCGTGTTAGGAATATTCTTAAAAAAATTATTAAAAAATCTTTTATTTTCGCCGAGTTATGGCCTTTTGAAAAAAACGTCATTTATTCCATTTTCTACACTTTCTTGCTAACTCTTTATAAAAATTATTTGGTGCTATTCGACTTTGTGCGTCCAATGAAACTTTCTGTGACCAATCGATTTTTATGTGACCAATGAAATTTTATGTGACCATTCAAATTTTTATTTTAGCCTCTGTTAAACTTTTAGCCTCTGTGGCTCAATTGGTAGCGTCGTTGACTTTTACCCTGTACGAGCCGGGTTCGAATCCCACATGGGTTAAATACTTTTTGCACAAAATTATAATGAATTTTTTTTTGCAACTTTTCACCTCGATATCTCGTGATAGGAAGATTGGTGTATGAAATTATATACATATTTTTAATATACTATTTTTTCCCGATTTTTTGAGATAGGTCTCATAAAAATTTGAGTGTGGCAGAACTAGTGATTCCCTTGTAAGCCTAGGCTTAAACTTATCTTAGGCCTAAGCCTAAAAGTTTAATTGGACTCCTAAACTGCAATTGAGCCCATTTTTCTCACTTTTTAAGCTTAAAATCTACAATATATAATAAAATTTTCATTGGACACATAAAAATTTATTGGTTACATAAAAATTTCATTGGTCACATAAAATTCCATTGGTCACATAAAAATCGATTGGACACACAAAGTCGAATAGCACCAATTATTTTCTAAGCTCAGAAAATTTATATGATTTTTTTAAACTTAAAATTTTTTGAAAAAAATGACGTTTTTTATCACCAAAATGCAAAAAAGGCCATATAAAAAAAATAAAAGATTTTTCAATAATTTTTTTTACAATATATTCATAATACAATTAGCTATCCAAAAAGTGGTTGGTCGAAGTAATCCGATTTAGCTTCGATTTTTGGCGAATTTTTTTCGCTAGGAGGTGCTTATTTCGAGGGGTGCTTATAACAAGGGTTGACTGTATTTGAGAAGCTGTCACCTTTTCTGTCTATCTCTTCAAATTGAAAAAAATTGCGAAAGGGAAAATTTTAATTTATGGTATCCAGAAAAATTTCTCTCCGATTCAAGAGCAACTTATTTTTTGTTCACCTTGTTTTAGGTCTATACTTTTGTAATGTTTGGATTAAATATTCCATTGACCATGGTATCTCTTATAAGCACTTTTTTGGGTTTTAAAGCATCTTGGGCTAGTGCATTATTTACAATTCCAATACTTTTCTTCTCATCGCTTGAATTAATTTTTCTCACGATATTTCCGGCAAAAATTCGCTCTAATGTAAGTTAAGCAACGATCACAAATAAAAATCAATTTTTGAGACATCGCTAAAAAATAATGAATTTTAACCCAAGACGGTGGGCTAAAATTATGTTGAGGACTTTAAAAAAGAATGAGAAATTTTGAAAAAAAGAAATTTTTTAGCTATAGCACAAAAAAGATTCATCCCACTTTAATTTTAGATCCGTGGTATTCAAAAAATCTTATTTGGAACACCGACTATTTGGACACCATATAATGAAAAGACCTATCAAATTGCAAATGCATTCTTAAATCACGTGAATCAAGATGATCTTGGCATATCCCTTTGGGGGTTTACTATTATTTCGAATCGTCTTATTCTAACGGTTAGCTTTATTAGCATTTTTAGTATGCAAAAAATAAGATTTTGTATGAAACTGAGATAAGTTTTCCGTTATTTGCAACCAACCTAGTAGCTAGTGCAATAATGTAAAATGAAAAAGAGTTCTTTTCAAAAAATAGTTATTTGTGGAAAATGAGAGGGGATTCCCTGAGGAGCAGGGAGAGGGGGATTTCCCGAGGGTAAAGTGGCACACACTTTAAGGAAATTTTAAAACCGGGGAAAAATAGTGCATTTTTTTGGCCTCCTATATCGTACCACCTCTCAAGAAATACTGCTCGTAACTAGCTCGTCAATATTTTTAAAAGATTTGACGGCAAAAGGCAGGCAGTAGTGAAAGAGCAAAGGGGCTATAGCCCCCTCCGAAATTCTAAAAAATTCCAATCCCCCTTATTTTGTTACCCAAAATTTTTTTCACCATCAAAAAATTTCCATTTTTTTCAAAAATCATAATCTTCTGAGCACTTTCATTTTAAAAACGGCTGTTGGAACAACAAAAATCGCTCCTGCGGTGCTGCTTTTTTGCTAAAAAAATTCAAATTTTTCCGAAAAAATAACATAAGGGAGGGATCAAGCTGATTTTTTCGAATTTTTGGAAAAAATGGCCAACAAAATCGCCTTGGGAGACCAATAGGATATGAAATTTTTTCCTGACTACATCCCTGGCTAAAGGCAAACTGGTTCGCAAAAAAAAGATAAGATTCATCTGAAAAATCTTTAAGAAAATTTTTAGACACTATCCCTCACTATCACATATCTTGCACTATTGGTTCAAATGAAAGGAGTCAACTAATCTTTTAAATTACATAAATTTTATTTGTATAATAATTTCTCTAGCCACTTACCTTAAACTTGTAATGTCCAAATTCAAATTTTACATTTTTATTTTTTTAAATATACAGGGTTGCGCAAAAAATGGACATTTGATTTTTTGGAACCCGGAAATTGATTTTTCTAAAAACGATCCCTAGCACATTCCCGAACCCTGAAAATTCTTCTAAAAATTACCCCTAGAAAATGGTCCAGTCTAAAAAATGCGAAAAATGAAAATTTTAGCTTCAAAAATCTTTTTTTTTTATTGAATCAGGATCCGGGAAGCATTTTTTGGGTTCGGGAATACAATCAATCGATTCTCTGCAAAAAACTATTCTAGAGTGGTCAATTTAGACAAAATAAATTTCTGGGTCCCAAAAAATACAAAACCACCCTTTATACAAAAATTTATAGTCCAATTAATTTAAAACACCAAAAATTTGATTAAAAACGTAATATTATTAAACAAAGCATGATTCATCGAAACAGAGCTTGAGCAATTTTTCCAAAATGTGCAAAATTCAAAGATTGGTGACCAGCCCCGAACTTAGGCGAAATCCCTTGCGGATAGCAAACATTATTCCCTTCTTCTGTTTCTTGAATGTCACAAAGAGAATTTTTATTGCACTTATCCTCCAAACAAGCACAGTTTTTGGATTCAAATGTTGATTTATAAATAAGGCAAAGGTCTCTATTAAGGTCGAGTGGCATAGGGAAACCTGCATCCAATAAACTTTTTGTAAGGCACATCTTGAGTGTAAGGTTGTCTAAAATTAACTTTTTATGTGGAGCCAGATTCCCCAGAAATTTTGAGCTATGCTGACGAATAAACCAAAAGAAGAGAAAAATTTCTTGTTCTTGTTCATAATCAGATGGCTCAAAATAGTCATAAACGCAGAGGCGTAAACAGAAGGGGGCCGGTATCCCTGTTGCGCCGAAGGTGCGAAGAATTTTTTAAAATAGTTCCCCCTTATGATTTTTTGAAATTTTTCGATTTTTGGAGGTTATCCCCTTCCCTGTCGCCAAATCCTACCTACGCCCTTGTATATACAGCAGGCTTACCTGGGATGTTAAGTCCCCAATAGCATCCAAGGGTATCAGCTGGACAATTTTGATTGACATAATTTTGAATTCCATTTTGTTTCACGGCACTTTTAGGATCAATAATCATTTGTTGATAGTCGATATCGAGACCCTGGCAAAAATCGTTATTTAGCTGAGAGCATTGGTAACAGCTCAAGGAATAGACTGAATTTAGACTGGTAAACGCCAAAAGGAAAATAAGAACGAAAATAGGCATTGTCTAAAAAATTTTTTAAATTACTAGCACTGTTGCCATAGGAGGGGGATACTGTATCCTACCAAGGGAGGGAGGATACAGTATCCCCCTCACCACTCATCCTTGGACCTTCCGCCTTTATAGTCATTCATCCATCATGAGGGTTCATGTACCCTCCCCTTCCAATTCATTAATCATATAAATTTTTGAAAATTTTATCATATACCCCCTTGTACTCCCCTTGAAAGGCCATTCATCCTGAGGGTCCGGTGTATCCCCCCCCCCCTACTGGTAAACTATGACTGTTGCTCAAATTTTTTAGAGCCTTTTGCCCGTTTGGGGGAGGCAGGCTCGTATTTAAGGGGAAGGGCAATTGTACTCGTCGTATAAAAAAATGAAAATATTTTCCTCGTGATTATCTATTTTTGCCCGAAATTTTTTTACCAAAAATGCCCAAGTTTTGCCATTTTTTGAACAAAATTAAATCCAGGATACAAGCCTTGGGGGGGGGGGTACGTGTCCCGGATAGCCATCTCCCTTAAGCCACGGGTGGATCACCTTCTGTGAATGTATAGGTAGGAGTTAATCGATTTTTATCTATCAAATGATTTCCTTTTTATACTTCCTTTTTGCTTCAAAAATATTGATATTTACCTTTTCTCTATGTTTAAGCAAAAATTTTCAATATTTGGCAAATTTTATCAATGTTTTTATTTTCCTTACTCTTTTAAAGTTTGTAGACGTTATCATAAAGTATTTCTGAGCCATGTTTCCTCTCTAACTTTTAACATAAACAAGGAACTATGGTCTAATATAACTACTAGCTGATAAAAATGTTTACAAAAAATATCATAAATAATTTATTTTGCAAAAATGTGCTCAAATTAAAAAATAAACATGTTTCTCCAGTCGCTTCTCCAGCGCTCAAAAGTCCATAAAATTTACAATAGATCTCTTAACTCGACGTCTTGCTTTAGCATTCTTAAGCTTGGGATCAAAATTAGGGTTCAAAAATATCCTAATAACTTTTTATGGTTAAAAGCTTTTTCAATAACTCTTTTTATATGAGGGTGAAAAGACGCAAATTATGATATATTAATTTTGGGAAAATTTTTTTTGCGCACAAGGCCTAGGCTTATGCCTAAGCCTAGGCTTAGGCCTAAGCCTAGGCTTAGGCCTAAGCCTAGGCCTAAGCAATCAAAAATTGACAGGAGAAGAAATAAATTGATATTTTTTTTTGGAAGATACTATCTTCGTGCGCTAACCAATTTTTGCCTCTTTTTTCAGGGACAGAAAACTTAAAACGACGAGATCTCGAAAAATCATCAAGAAACATATTTTTTTATTCCAAGGATCACCGTGACCAATAAAATAATATATCGATTGGCGCTATTATTTTTCTTTAAAATATCTGGAACATGCCTAACTCGAACATTTCGCTATTTCTAAAAATACCAAAACTTGCAAATAAATTAAATTTATGATATTAGATTGCAAATTTAATCAATTTTCTCTATTAATGATTGATCACGTAAATGCTCTTACTAGAAATGTTTCTCTATACTTTTTAAACGTAATATTCAGATATTATGTTGCTTTTTCTTGTTCTTCTTCACATACCTTTTATTCATAATCTTGAATCACCCTTGGCTAACATAACAACAGAATCTACAAAAACCTATGAATTTTCTAAAAACATGACCCCGGATTTTTGGTGGTTTAACTTATCAACAACATCTATTCTATCGTCTACATTAGCATCTAGTGAAAACCGAATACCATTTACTTTGCTACAATTAAATTCAACACCTACAATTCCTCCCAAGTTCGTAACATTTTATTCTGAAATTTTAAATGAGAATATAACCATGAACGCAGAATATAGCCCACCTTCTAAATCTTTAATTGAAAAGAGAATTTATGAAAGCACTATTCCAAGATATTATGTTTATACTATAGATTTTTCTTCACAATTAGTCAATTTGTCAGCTTCTGATGCAGAAGATTATACAAAAAAAGAATGCGATACATTATGTAAGTCTACAGGTGTCAGAGACACATATGTAAGAAGGAGAGAAGAGAACGTACGATGAGGGGTTCTTCAAGAACTGGGACGTATTATGCCCAAAACAGACTATTAAAAATCGCAGGGGGACTTTTTTGGGATAGTAAAAAATTGCCTAAAGACATTTTTGGAGTAGTGAAAATCACCTAAAGACTTTTTGGGCCAATGAAATTATAAGCAAATGCCTAATGAGGCTATTTGACTTGCGAAAATAAAAAAAGACCGTTTTTGGAGTAATGGAAATGATCTAGAGATGGTTTTTGAAGTAGTAAAAATCACCTAAAGACGTTTTTGCGGAATAGTTAAAATCTAAAAAATAACTGTAAAAAGATTTTAAAATCTTTTTAAATTATAAGCATTTTTAGGAGAAAAAAATTTTTAGGGAGAGAAAAAATAGGATCCTTTTAAAAGTTTAAGAGGGGTAAATGTTCAGTACTTAACCATTGACATTTGCCCACATAGACCATCGGCATTTGTAATTCTTTTTATTACTGAAGCAGAGGCAAGTGATAAGCGAAATTTAACATTTTGAGTTCATCGACGGCCATAGTCTCATTGCATGACAAGGTTTCCCAAAGGTCAAGGTTTCCCAGTTGTAACAAAGTTTCCCGGTCAAGGTTTCTCAAATATGTCAAGGTTTCCCGACAGTGACAAGGTTTCCCAAGCTGGATATTTTTCTAATGGCCTAAGCCTAGGACCTAAGCTTAGGGCCTAAGCCTAGGGCCTAAGCCTAGGGCCTAAGCCTAGGGCCTAAGCCTATGACCTAAGCCTAACAAGTAAACATCACGAACTTGATTTCTTCGATTTCGCCCAAACATACGCCAATTTTTTACCCATAGTGGGAGTACTAAAAAGCCACAACAAATTTTTCCCCCGGACATTCCCATGAGAAGATAGAGCTCAAAATGTGGTTTTTAGGGTTAAAATTAGGGTTCAAAGATACCATCATAACTTTTTATGATTAAAATATTTTTCACTAAATCTTTTTGCATTTATTAGCGGGTGAAAAGACGCAAATTATCGTATATTAACTTTGGCCTTAGACCTTTATCTTTATGGCTAAAAACGTCTTACAAAAATATATCCTTTTGTCATTTTGGTAAGACGTTTTTAGCCATAAAGATAAAGGTCTAAGGCCAAAGTTAATAAACCATAATTTGCGTCTTTTCACCCGCTAATAAATGCAAAAAGATTTAGCGAAAAATATTTTAATCATAAAAAGTTATGATGGTATCTTTGAGCCCTAATTTTAACCCCAAAAACCACATTTTGAGCTCTATCTCCTCATGGGAATGTCCGGGGGAAAAATTTTTTGCGGCTTTTTAGTACTCCCACTATGGGTAAAAAATTGACGTATGTTTGGGCAAAATCGAAGAAATCAAGTTCGTGATATTTACTTGTAAGGCCTAAGCCATATTGGGAAATCTTGACACTAGGAAACCTTGGCTGTAAACGCATGGTCAAGTGGTCTAGAGCGCTACCTAGGAAAGGCATCTCTAGCGCTGAAGATGTGAGGTTACGACCCGCGCCTATTTTACGGAAACGTAACGATGGCCGACAATGTTTTTCTAGATAATTTAAAACTCACTAGCAAAATGATCCATAATATGTCTTTGAACGATCATACCTATTATCTTCTTCCATATATTCAGTCGTATATCTTTTGCCATCAAACAAATACTCGTATTTATTACGATACTTCTGGCAAAATTGATCCGATGAAATACCTTGTTCAATATATCGTTAGTTTTACACAAATTTTTCGTCAATTCTTTGTGATTCCAGTAAGTTTCTACGTTGGATAGATGAATTTTATGGATAATTATTTATTTAGATCTCGATAATTGGGCTGTTGTTCAGTTGTTTGAACGTTCAATTATTTTGCAGATATAAATCTTTAAGATTTCCATTCGTATTTTTAACGGTTGTTCAAAGCTGTTCCTCGGCGTTCTTTTTTCTATGGAGTATTTTAAATTCTGTTATAACTGTGAATAGTGAGGAAAACATGGTTTGCTACGAAGTGGAATGGACAAATTGCACTTTTTACAACCAACTTTTTGGAATAAGGTAAAATCGATATTATTAGTAGGGACCGGCACTCAAAAATTTTTTCCGATTTTGTAATTTTCTTTCAAACAAAAATGTCAAAAACTATGATAGAGATAACTTTTATTCGAACACTTAATTTCAAATCTGATTTTTAAATGAAAAAAATCAAATTTTTTTACCAAAATATATAATCTCGGCAAAAAATAATTGGCTTGGGATTGAATCCTATACCTTCAACGTCTCATCCTCAAATGTCTCATCCTCAAATGCTCGTCCTCAACTGTCGTCATGCCTCCCTTATTTGGAGAGGCCACTTTTCTGAAAAAATATCATTTTTAATTGAAAATTTCCGGGTGTCTGAGATAGTCCCCTAATTTTTTTACTAATGAAAATGTATAGGATGGTGCAATTTTTTTGCCGATTTAAATTCCCTCTGTTGGGAGAAGTTTTGTTGGCGACTTGTGGAGATATTTTCTTATTTTACTCCTTGAAATGAGAAATTTTTAATAATGCATAAATCTCTTTTCACTTAAAATTAAAAATTTCGTAAAAATTCATTTTTTAGAAAATCATGGTTTTTAACCCATTTTCCATAGTTTTAATCAAATTATTCAAAACTTTATTCAAATTTCAAATGAAAAGCAATGTAAGGATAATTAAGGAAGGAAGTTGCCTTCATCCGCATAATTTTGTTCAACATTTCGTCCATCCACATCAATGCATCTTTGAAGTCTTCTCTCATAACATTCGATGGCCCGATCAATCATTTCTTGGAGAAGATTGTCGAATGCGTCTTGAATTCTCGCTTGCAATTCATCGAGATTCTGTGGCTGAGTGCGGTAGACGATGCTTTTGATATAGCCCCATAGGAAGAAGTCACAAGACGTGAGATCCGGTGAATAGGGCGGCCAGGGCAAATTCCATGATCTACGACCCATCCAACGATGGCGGAAGTGTTCGTCGAGCCAATTTCGAACATTCAGATCCCAGTCTCGAGATATTCATCGTACCATCGCTTAATTGATCGAGAATCTGGAACATTCGCTGCTGCTCTTCCTTCTAGTCGATAATGACGAGCATATTGCCTTTGAACAGCTACGGGACTTTCCATTTGAGCAAACCAAACTACACATTGAGCCTTCTATTGAGGAGTAAAAACCATGATTTAAAAAAAATGAATTTTTATGAAATTTTTAATTTTAAGTGAAAAGAGATTTATGCATTATTAAAAATTTCCCATTTCAAGGAGTAAAATAAAAAAAGATCTCTACAAGTCGCCAACAAAACTTCTCCCAACAGAGGGAATTTAAATCGGCAAAAAAATTGCGCCACCCTGTAGATTAGAAGCGGATCCTTCATTGATAGGTATATTCATAAATTGTGATTTTTGAATTAGTCGTATAATTTTTTGTGTAAATTTTAGATATTACTTATATTCTTCTCTAGATTTATATTATATTTGTGGTGGCATCATCAACTTCATACAGTGTTTTGTATGCACAATTATAATGATGCGTTTATACAAAAGTCTTTCACGTGTTCTAGTTTTTCTCTTTTCGTTATCGATGGAAAAATTTCAAAGTTTAAAGCTTATCTTAATAATTTGCATTGTGACGATTATATTTATATCGTCGAATGTTATCGCACATATAATAATGCAGAAAAATATAACTAACGAATTTGACGGTATCATTTTTTAAATGATCATTAAAATTTCAAAACTATTTAAAAATATAGCATCCTTCTACTTTAGCCCGTTACAATAAACTTGAGATTCGATTTCTTTAACTCATGTTTCGATTTTTTTGTTCAGGCTTAGCTTCTTAAGACTTAGGCTTCGATTCTTATTTTTTCTTATTTTTAGGCTCAGGTTCAAAGATGTTTGAGGGCGTTATAAATCTTTGATTTGAACAGTGGTTCCTGACTCCATGATGAGAAGGGGAGAAGAAGATCCCTTAACTTCCCCAATATGTTTTTTAAACATTTTCTCCATATTGAATGGGAGGAGAAGGGTGTGGGCGGAGTCAGATCACTTTACATTCTACTCAGGATTTCAGGCCTAGACTCGCTAAGCTTTATAGAGGGGTTGAGTATAAGAAGAAGACTCAAGTAAAAGAGTTTTAAAAAACTTATTTAGATTGTATTTCAACATTAGATGCGTTTATATATTTATCGAAGCCACAGTGTTTTCCTTATTACATCGCTAATCAAGAAATTTATGGAATTAGCTTTATTATTGTTATTTTGGATCTACTTGTGTTTTTATTAATGCGCTGGCGTTTACGTGAACAAGATTGGTCTCCAAAAAAGAAAAAGCGTCAAAACATTTTAACCTTAATTGTTTGTTATCAAAATTTTAAAAAATTTTTAAAAAAGTTTTAGACATTACTTGACTTGTTATATGCTTTAAGTGATACTTTAAAAAGATTTTTAAGTTATGCGACTATTAATATACAACAAGGTGACTGGTTTCGATATAACTACATGGTGGCTACAATTTTGCAATTATTGAATATGTTTCTAGGAGCATATTCTTGGTTAGATGTAAAAATAGATAATCAACGCATAAATGTCGACGTTATTTATATTACTATCGAAATGTGAGTATTTAAAAAAATTTAATTTTGATAATAAAAAATCAGATTTTGGGACATTTTTTTTGACAAAGTTATTTTAAAAAAATTCGATAAATACTAAAAATTTTAGATTTATTTTGTATATATTCTTGTTACGTTTGTTACGAATCGAAGAAACTACGGAAGCTAACAAAGGATGGATAAATAATCAATTTAACAAAGTTTCTAAATTAATCTTTACTAGAGTAATTCGAATAGACCACGCAACAACTCATAATTAATGTTAGAAAATAAAATTTTGAAATAAATTTTTTTATTTTTAATTGTAAACAAATAAAAAGTTAGCATTTTTTAAATGAATAAAATATTAGAATTCAAAATATGCTAGAAAATTATTTAATTCTTAAACTTTGGATTGCAAACCGAATGCCAATACGTCATTGTTACTATTATCCAGTTCGTCTTCATCACATCTATGAGACGATCCTTCATTATTTGGATTACTATATAAATATTCTTTTATTGAATTAAAATCTTTATTTATATCATTGTGAATATTTGAGTCATCTAAAATATCATTTTTCTATAATCTTTGGCCCCAAAAATGAGGACAGCTTTTATTAAAAATCGATATCTCCATAAGAAAAAAGATTTTTTGATGGGTTTTCGATTTTGAGATCGTCAAACGCTGAATTTAATAATACAAAAAATTTTCGAAAAATGCAAATGAGGAGGGGACCCGATGTTACATAACTTTTAGCCAGACCCTCCCTCCTCGGCCTGTATCTCGTAACTCGTGGCTCATACCTTGTTCGGATTCTGAATGATTTGAAATTTCTTGTTCGAACCCTTGTCCAGTGACTTGTTCGCTTTCTAGCTGATAAGAATTTTTTCGATTTTTAGATTCATTCTCTTTTCGATATGCGTCTTCATAAACTTTTATAAATGCTTGATTATTCATTTCGATATCATTTGTTGGTTTCTTAGTCAATACAAAACGATTTGGGGTATCATTATATTTATTAAATGTTTCTTTCAATGTTTTGAAATTTGGTCGTGAAGTATGCTTTGGTGCCCAACAAAGTAATAATGTTTCGAATAGTTCTAAACTGCATCTTTCTGGTCGAGGTAATCTATTGCCATTATTTAGATAGTTATATAGAGACTGCATCACATTTGGTGGACCCAAATCAACATCTTCATAAGGTGGCCGAGCAAAAGTCAATATTTCCCAGCATGTAATTCCAAATGACCACACATCAGTTGCTTCACAATATAAGTTCTTTTTGGGGTCTTTTAAGCATTCCATAGCCACCCATCGATATGGTATGGAATATGGAGTAGTGATATCGTTTTGAATTAGTCCGGATAATCCAAAGTCCGTAATTTCAACATGCTTTGAATTTTTCATTAAAATATTTCTGGTTGCAAGATCTCGATGTACAATTTGCCTCTCCGCAAGATATTCCATTCCTAATGAAATTTGATAACAATATAAAACAAGATAGCTAGGTTTTATCTTATTTCGATTAGTATGTAAATAGCTTTTCAACGATCCGAGCGGTCGAAGTGGAATAACTATCTTAGTCCCATCGGCCAAACAAATCCCAAATAGTTTTATTAGGTGCATATGTGAAATCCGAGCCATGATTCCAGCTTCTTTGATTAATTCCTGCTCGTCTACATTATTTATATTTTTGATAGCGACCTTAATTTTCCCTTCTTTAGTAATATAGTGACCAATGTAGACTGAACCAAATTGCCCTTCACCTAATTTTTCTTTGCTGATATAAAGCTGATCGATCGGGATTACAATTAAAGAGTTCATCGTGGCTTGGCTTAAAGACAATAATTCATTTCGCCGTCGAANGACCTTAATTTTCCCTTCTTTAGTAATATAGTGACCAATGTAGACTGAACCAAATTGCCCTTCACCTAATTTTTCTTTGCCGATATAAAGCTGATCGATCGGGATTACAATTAAAGAGTTCATCGTGGCTTGGCTTAAAGACAATAATTCATTTCGCCGTCGAAATTTTTGAATGGTTAAACGTTGCCATGATATAAATCCGCATGAAAATAAGATAGATGTGATGAATAAAATTATGGAAACTGCGAAAACCAACACTACTTTTGTGACATAATAATTACACGCATCATCGTTTGTTACTTCCCCTAAAAATTAAAAATATTGAAATTCTACTACTATAAACGTGTAATGTTTGTCTGTCTGTGTGCCAATCCCGGAAACGAGTGATTTAAACTGTACTAGCCAAAACAAAAGTTGTAGGAGACGATGAGAGAAGACGATTGATACCAAAATCATCGAAATCGGAGACAAAAAATGCTCACTCTTTACACAATAGGGAGGGGTCACTAGTGATGCAACGAAATCATGATTTCGACCCCAAATTTCGATATTTATTCCGAATTTCGGCCTTGGATTTCGAAGTTCGTCCACTACCAACGTGATTACAACTACTAGACTACGTCCGAATCGAAACCTTCAAATAGGCAAATATCGGTATAGATGGAGTTAGTTTTATGAAAAACTTCAATATAACCGATTTAAATGCAAAAAACAGCCAATCTCATTGCCTCCTCTCCTCGGCGAAGTGGAGACGGTTCCCTTATTTCGTGTATATTTTAAATTATGAAAGTTTATTATTGAAAAATTTACCTTGTGTTTTAAAAATATATATAGCTAAACCATCACTTAACTTGAAATAGATCCTTCCTTCATTTGTATATTGTGTAAACCAACCATATATTGTATTCGAATTATCGGAGCTAGTCATACATTGCCATTGTCTTCCGTAATTTTCATCAAACTTTTTCGTCATATAATGGCAAATCTCGTTTTGATTTTCTTGCTTCCAATTAGGTCCTGCATATTGTTGTAACGCCTCATATAACCATGTCGTCACATTTTCTTTTTCTGTTTTCATATCAGTAGAATATATTGAATTAAAAATTTCACTTTTTGAATGAACTTTAAATTGATAATCGTTGCTTACTAAATAAAAACTTTTTATTGCATTTTTTTATTTTATTAGATGACAAAAAAATTATTTTCCTTTTTTTATTTTGGTCTATCAGGTCATCCAGAGTATCCAGTAAGAGGGTTTTTTTGTAGATCTCAGTTTTGTTTTTAAGGGTTCCTACACCCATTGTAGCGTTTTTTGGTCATAACTTTTACCAGATAATGACTTGCAATTTAATTTTTGCACGAGAATTTTTTTCATGCTAGGACTTTTAAAATGATAGGCCGATTTACATTTCAAAGATGATGAAGTATTCGGCGGAGGTTGCGGCGGTTTCCCTATTTTGTGTATGTTTTAAATTATGAAAGTTTATTATTGAAAAATTTACCTTGTGATTTAAAAATATATATTGCTAAACCATCACTTAACTTGAAATAGATCTTTCCTTCATTTGTATCATATGTAATCCAACCATCTCTTATAGTATTTTGGTTGTGTGTGTGTGTGTGGAATCATTCAGCCGGGAATTATGGTGATGTTTTTGGAGGTTGTGT
>OZJO01000531.1:13807-31675 GCA_900406225.1 Acrobeloides nanus | reverse complement strand
CTTACTATAGCAGCACATTGATCGGATTTTTGTCGAATGGCTTTAACTCTGGCTTCGGATGGCAAACGAGCTGTTTTCAAAGCTGCATGTCTTTCTCGAACCGTTAGGTCCATAAGACGTCTCGAGCTGAGGGAATCCGAAGAATGGATTGAAGAGCTTACCAGCTCTATATGAGGATCGACCAAACGGCAAAGTCTAAAAAATTTTGCTTTATTTTAAAGATCAAAGTTCTTTATTATTGCGGATCTTAAATGATTTTTGGCTTTTGGTTTTATTCTTTTTCGTGCTATGTTTGGGTCTGTTCAGATATTGGTAATCAAAATTTACGGATTTTTGACCCCCCCCCCCATCCTCTCGTAATCATTTGACACCCCTTCCCTTTCCCCTATTTGATTTGGACAACCCCCTTTACCTACCTTGGATCAGCAGCCAGTCGATGATAAATCGGAAAATGCGAACAAAGCATTCGAATCAACACGATTGTTTGAACTTCTCTAAAGGGGTGAATCCTCACAAGATTCCATGCCCTATCTAAGAGATCATCAAAAGTTTCTATCATTGATTTTTGTGGAACAATCGGCGATGATGGGGCTGACATATCATTTCCATTTTCATGATCATCCATCGGTGACCGAGATGCTGTAGGCAAGTGTTGTAGCGTGTTTCTGTTGGGTTCGGCAGCTAAAAAGTAATTTTCGACCTATAAAAAAGTTTTTGGCTCTACTTGATCTGGGAGAACTTATATTTGATCCATATGCAACACTTCTTTTCGGACTAGTATGAGGGCACAAAGATCTTTCTGGTGTCCGTGCAGGACTACTTGTTGAATGCCTAGAATTGCTCAAAGATGTTGAAGCAGGACTTCCGCGAGATGAATTAGCTTCCACTCTTGATGATTTCTTCAACAAGCTCGTTTTCTCACAAATTAAACAGAGAGCATCAATAGCACTCAAAATATCTCCAGCCAATAGATGAACATGAACAACGATGAACATGTTTATTGGATGTTTTACCAAATATCTCGAAATCGTATTCAAAGTATGTTGGTCGGCCGTAGAAAGCATGGCGATGAGGTTTCTTTCTTGTTCCTCTGCTGACAAGACTAAAAAATTTTTAAATTTACACAAGCGTTTTTCTTGAGCTTTATGATATGGTATAGGGCATTTCCCACCAAAAATGAAAGTTAAAGGACCAGTAAGTTACAATCATATGAAAAAATGATATATTCGGAAGCATCATGAAAAATGGAGCATTTTTTGTTTTTACGGCATGTTCTGAATCGTTGTAGTTTTCGAGATAATTGCATTTGAATTTGTTACAAGATCTTCGTTGTAATACACAAACTTTTTTGAATTTTTTGCGGAAAAATCGATTTTTGCATCAATTTTTTAAATTTTCATAAAATGAACATTGTGGCAATTTTTTATAGCTAAATGAGACGAACAAAATGACACCAAAATTATCCAATTTGAACATTGTTTTGGATTATTGAAACGAAAACATGAATCAGAATTTTCGTTTCAATAACCCAAAACTATGTTCAAATTGGATAATTTTGGTATCATTTGGTTCGTCTCATTTAGCTATAAAAAATTGAAATGTTCATTTTATGAAAATTTAAAAAATCAATGCAAAAATAGATTTTTCCGCAAAAAATTCAAAAAAGTTTGTGTATTACAACGAAGAGTTTGTAACAAATTCAAACGCAATTATCTCGAAAACTATAACGATTCAGAACATGTCGTAAAAACAAAAAATGCTCCATTTTTCATGATCTTTCGGAATATATCATTTTTTTCTTTTTTTTTGAGAATCGCCACTTCATCATGAGCTCGACTTTTTCTCTTGGCTGGAAATGCTCTATAAAAAGTTGCTTTCCACTAATACCTTGTAAAGCCGCTAACTTCAACCCTGGGATTTGTGCCGGCTGTCCAATACAGCTGTCATCTGGAAGTTCTACAATTTTCTGACCTCTCGTCGCTTTAAGCACGATTTTTCTTGCCGCCACTTTTTTCGCTTGGCCTAGCCCCAATTGAGACTTATCGTTTCTACCCCATACATAAACTGATCCAGTCGATGTCACTGCTGTTGTTGAGCTACGCCCTAAACTTTGTATGTTCGTTTATAAAAATTTTTATAGTTTGACCTGCAACAACTTGAGTCCATTGCACATCTCTTGGCTCTATCAATTGACACGGTTCATCCTTCTCTTTCTTATTACCATGACCTAATTGCATGTCGAGACTTTTTCCCCAAGTGAAAAGCTCGCCATTTGCGGTGACCAAAGCAGAGTGATTAAAACCGGCCGAGATTTGTGAGATTGACGATTCGTGTTGCCAATGGTAAAATGGAGAAACACGCATGTATTCACGTGAGAGCTCCATTGGAAGTCTCGGACTGGGTGCCGGACCAGCGTTTTCAGACCCATTTTTAGAAGGTGTTTCTTCGAGTTCTTTTTGTTCATCTGGTGCGACGGTAGGGGAGTCTTTTCCTGCTAAAAATTTATTCTTTCACCACTGTTTCATTTAACACCCACCTTTTTTAGCAGAATTTCTCAATCTTTTTATCAGAAACATTCTCATCTTCAACGTTTGTGGGCAAGCGCCCCATTGATAGATCATGTTCGATTCAGATCCAATGGCGACTCCTTGAAAATAGTCAGACGAAAGCAGACGAACTGGTTCAGGGATGGGAATTCGCACCGGGATTTTGCATTTGTTCATTTGCTTTACCCCATCTTCCAGAGGATCGATTCCTAGTTGACCATACACGGTTGACCCGCAACCATAGACGGCACCATCAGAAGACAAAAATAGTGAATGTGCATAGCCGAGTGTCATGGAAGTGATTTTTTGACCACTAAATATTACTATAAGTTTCAACAAATGACAATCTTGATCACTGGGCAGAAAAATTTTGAGTATGAGCATAACTTGCTCATGATAGCAAATTTGTTTTGGGGTGACGGGCCCAGCGTTGCTTAAGTTGCCAGATCCGTCGGTCAGTTTCTCTATCAACTGCATCATCTAGTGAAACAAACTATATTTGCTACAATTCGCATATTTCCGACCAGAAACGAGGATTACCAAAATTTGTGCTTCCCTAATGCTTACCTAAGAGATTCAACCCGTTTCGGTAAAAAATAATCCCCAGTACAATCCATCGCCAACTGGCCATACAGTCCCCAGCCCCACATCCAAATTTCATCGTTTTCATCAATCAATCCTGAATGATAATGCCCAGCGTATACAGATTTTACTCGTCCAAATGGGCTATTGAGCTTCTGTAAAGTTATGATGTTGAATTAATTTTGATATAAAACAACTTACGATAGGTGTCTTGACTCGATCATTGTGCCCAACCCCACATTGTCCATATCGATTGGTGCCCCAACTAAAAACCGATCCATCAGTTGTTAGAACAAGCAAATGTTCGGTTCCACATGCTACTGCTTGAGGCTAAAAATTTGCATATATATTGCACCCGATCTTGAATTTCGCCCGACTCAGAATCGGGAGGCCGATCTTGAACGAACAATCTTAGTTCAAGATCGGGCGCTCGATTCTGAATCGAGCGAAATTCAAGACCGGGTGCAACATATATATTGGGTCGTTCAATACATAAGGTACTTTTGAGCGTTACGTTGAGTTTTTACGACAATGAATACTATGGAGTGGGGATAAGGTCTAGACGGGAAATCTATTGTGCACATGTCTAAGACGCAAAATGCTTCACTGCCCCTGATTCAGGGAAATGGATTGATGATTTGAAGCGAATATGTACTAATGTATTAAAATTGAATTTTCGCAGAAAACCGGATGTTTATCACACTCTCCTCTTCGCCTTATAATTGTTTCACCTTATAATAGACACGTGGATCCTCAAAAATTTCTTTAAGCTTATTTATTGCGGTCTCAAAAGTGGTCTTGTTCACTCAGCTCATCCCATTTGTCCCTTGGTGTACCATCTAATCCCTACTAAAAATTTTAACTTTTTTGCATCCACCCACTATGGGAACTGCATATATATCTTTGAACCAGTGTTGTTTTCGAGTACACTTTTTTACTCCTTATTATCATTTTCATAATTGTCCTCTTTGCCTACCTTATATTCCAAAATATCGTGATCATGACAATATGGCAGGGGTATCGTTTTAGGCAGCAATGTTGTTATTGAGCTATATTTTCTTTTCAATGTTTGCCGTTTTGTTGATAGAACTCCTGTGGTGGTTTTTCCTTTTTCTATCTTTTTGGGAGTTTTTGGTGGCTCTTCGTTTCGCATTTTCAAATTTCCGGCTGTGAACTCGCCCCAAAAGACAAGGGTTTCGTCGACGGTGATCGAAAGCGTGCAATTCGAACCGCATGACAGAACCGTTGGAGTTATTTGAGGTCCATGAGGCTAAAAAGTTTTGGAATAAGCAAGAATGGGACAAAAAGTTGTCTGAACATGTTAATGGGGCAGAAAGGCTTAGGTTTAAGCATAGTCTTAGGCTTAAGTTTAGGCTTAAGCTTAGATTTAGGCTTAGGCTTAGGCTTAGGTTTAGGCTTAGGCTTAAGCTTAGTCTTAGGCTTACAGGGTTACCTTATCTATCTCTCTTTTTAAAAACATTACATTTAATTCAGATGTAATATTTAACAGTCTAATCAAAGCAATCACATATAAAGTCAAGGCATTTTCAAACCTAAAATTGAATTTTTTTTTAACGTTTATGAGATTTACTTATGTGACAAGCTCTGCGCGATGCTAACTATCAATGCAAGTTGAGAATTCGATTGAATATTGGGTAAAAACGCTAGCATCTTTGTTATGAGGGTTGGTGTGAAAGACTCGATAGAAGGCCAATGAAGAAACGAAAGGCACTTGATCAATTGGGCAGTTTTCACAAGACGCCACGACTGGAGTTCAAGCAGGAAACGTGCTACAATTGGACTATGTGCTGGAGCATCACGGGATAGGACTACAGCAACACAAGACCAAAGTGATTGTTTCAACAGAACTGACATCATTTCTTTTGTTGCTTCGAATTTTATTAGATGGACTCTAAAAAAGAAGGAAAATGGGAGAATTATCATAGCATGGTGGTAATATACTTTTAAGGCTTATGCTCAGGCATAGGTTTAAGCTTGAGCTAAGCTTAGGCATGGGTTTATGTTTAGGCTTAATCTTCTAATTAAACTTAGGCTTACATCGTTAGTCTTAAACTTAGTATTAGGATTAGGCTTAAGCTTAGGCTTAATTTTAGTCTTAGACTTAAGCTTAGGCTTAGACTTAGGTTTAGGCTTAGGTTTAGGCCTAGGTTTAGGCTTAGTGTTAGGCTTAGATTTATTCTTAAGCTTAGGCTTAGGTTTAGGCTTAGTCTTAGGCTTAAACTTAGGCTTAAGTTTAGACTTAAGTTTAGACTTTATCTTAGGCTTAATTTTGGCTTAGGCTTACAGGGTTACTTTCCTCATGTTTGCCTTTTAGGCTTAGGCTATGTCTGAAGCAGTATTTTCCGGAAAAATATACCATCTAACAATATTATAAACTTTTCTTACTTTAGTTCTTCCTCTAAATTATCTTTTTGCATTTCATTCTCAGTTTCTTTATTATTTAACTTTAAAAGTTTTGCCATCCATCCATTGAAAAAGTATCGTCTGCAATCTTGGTTTGTTGGATCTTTTTCTAACTTTGCTGAAAGTAATGGCAAGACAGCATCGGATTCATTAAACTCTTCCAAAGTTCCCATAATTTCTTCAATGGATATCTAAAGCATCAGTGAAGCTAATTTTAAAAAACTCGAATATCATACAGCGTGGGCAAAAAAAGTGGCTTTTTTTATTTTTTGGGACCAGGAAATTTATTTTTCTAAAAATGACCCCGCTAGGGGTAATTTTATGCGGGAAATCGATTGCGCGCATTCCTTGAGCGTGAAAACGTTTCCCTGATTCAAGGAAAAATTGGTTTTGAAGCGAAAATGGTTATTTATATTTTTCACTTTTTATCTGAAAATCACTCTAATGTTATGCGAGAAATCGATTGCACACGTTTTCGATCTATAAAACGATTCCCTGATACAGAAAATGACAATTTTCACAACTAACCATTTTCGCTTCAAAACCAATTTTTCCCTGAATCAGGTTCAGAGAAGCGTTTCCACGCTCGGAAATGCACGCAATCGATTCTCCCGCATAAAATTACCCCTAGAGGGGTCATTTTAAGAAAAATAAATTTCCGAATCTCAAAAATTTTTAAAAAGCCACTTTTTTGGCCCTCCCTATGTATAGTTACATTGATCTCAAATGCTAAAGACACCACACCATTCAAATTATATTCCGATCTCTTTTCATCTTTAAGCACATCTCTTAACATGGTTAGGCATAGTTGTTTTGGCTGGCTATTCAAGTTATATGCTATTTTCACAAGAACTTCAGACGCAAAATAGGATTGGATGAGCAAATTCAATGCCAGCTCGTTTACAGATCTAAAATTTTGGAAGAAGTTGAAAAAAGTTTTGGAGATATTGTGGATCAGGTGGCTACCCCAGGATCAAAATTTAAAAAATGATATATTTAGGGGTAATTTTATGCGAAAAATCGATTGTGCGCATTCCCGAAGCGTATTGTTCAATTGTTTAAGGGTGAAACAAAAGTTTTCACGCTTCGGGAATGCGCGCAATCGATTTTTCGCATAAAATTACCCCTAAATATGTCATTTTTAAAAAATTAAAAAATCTTTTTTTGATTTTTGACCTCGGAGTGACCCTCTGATCCGCAATAGCTCTGAAACTTTTTATCTACTTTGTTGTCCGAATCCATCCAATAGCTTTTTCGGTAACTAACAAACATTCATCCAACTTATTTTGAGCATTGATAACAGATATAAAGCCCAAAACTTTATGCTTATTTTCGATATTTATATATTGTGGGTTATCACGATCAACCTAGAAATTTATATATCCAAAATTGAGTTATAAGGGAGGTCCAACAAACGAATTTTTGTGCGGTTTTTTCAAAAAAAATTCAAGTTTTTTACAATTTTCACTAGAAAATACCCTACAGGGAGTACTGTGCATGGAATTGACTGCACGCATTTACCAAACTTTGAAAACGCTTTCTTGATCTATTTTCGCTTCAATACACACACGTCTACCCTGAACCAAGGTTAGGGAAACGTTTTCAAGGTTCGGAAATGCGCCCAATCGATTTCTCGCATAGAAACCCCTATTATATTTAAATTCGAAAAAAATCGAATTTTTTCCAAAATTTTCACCAAAAATCCATCCAAATTTTTTTGGCCGAAATTCGATTTGCCAAAAAATCGAAATTTAAAAATCTTGAAATTTTTCAACAAATTGAGAAAATCGCAAAAAAAATCCGGTTCTTTTGGGGCCATCCTGAGCTATATATATGTCGCTACATCTTTTTCTTCAACTTACATCCAAAAAATGCAAATTTAGATGAACACTGCTAACATTCGAAACCGAAATTAAAAGTTGATTCGAAAAATGAACCAGACAAGTATTTTCAGGAGCTTTCAAAATATGAATAGGCAAATTTTGCCCATTTGAATGGTTGATGCCTTGATACACATTGACCTAAAAGTTTTTGAAGCTATTACACAATAAAGGGGACCACTCACGTGAAAAAATTTTCAAAAATTTTTCTGGAAATGGCCCCTCTAAGAGTAAAAACATGCGGGGAATCCGAGTTTGACATTTTCGAAGCGAAAAAACGCTTCCCTGATTCAGGAAAGGCTTATGTATTGAAGCGAAAAGTCGTAAAAATGTGATTTTTGCGACTTTTCACTTCAATACACAGACCTTCCCTGAATCATGGAAGCAGCTAATCCGAAATAGTACCAAAATTTTTCACGTGAGTAGTCTCCCCCCCCCCCCTATTGTGTAGTAGCTTCAAATTTTTTATGCACCCAAAGATCTGGTCAAAACACAAACTGTGAAATACCGTTGAAGAAGCCGAATGTAACGCCGTAACATAACCATTAGCATTATTACAAGAATATTTATAATTTTGATCTAACATGGATAATTCGTTTGGTATAATATGTGCCAAAGTTTCTCGTAAGGAAAAGTCCTCATTTTCTAAGGGGAGTAAAAATTGAGATCCAGTTGAATTTGTGACCTTAAAAGACCAGTCCACTCGGAAAAAACTATGAAACAGTGATATATTTTGAAAGTTCATGAAAAATGGAGTATTTTTTGTTTTTACGGCATGTCCTGAATCGTTGTAGTTTTCGAGATAATTGCATTTGAAGTTGGCTATTTTTGAAATTTGTGTGTATTACAACGAAAACATGAATGCAGTTCAAATAGAATATATAACTTTTTCATAGTGTTTTTTCCGAGTCGACTGGTCCTTTAATTTTTTGAATAAATTTGCACAAAAAATGTTACCAAAAGAGATGTTTGTTCACTTGATCTATGTAGCTCTATTGATAGGATGCTATCGGTTGATGAAAAATTTGCTATCAATCGTTGTAGCGCTAGGTCGATGAAGTTTATATGTCCAGCCTAAAAAATGTCTTTTATATAAAGGGCAGACAAAAAAGTGCATTTTTGTGATTTTTTGAGACCCCAGAGGGGTCATTTCCAGAAAAAATTTCTAAGCCTAAGACTAAGCCTAAGCTTAAGTCTAAGCCTAAACATATTTTTACCCCTAGAGGTGTTAGAAAAAACGGAAAAATTACAAAAGTGCATTTGTATGCCACTCTGTAAATTTTTTTATGTTATACCTTATTGCTATACACAACATAAGATCTATTAGTTGTTAGTGAATTAAAGGATAGAGTGGATGTTGGCGAGCGAAAACTTTTTTCTTCAATTGAAACATTTATAGAAAATCGAATTGGTTCAGAACATATCGAATTGTTTTCGCCCCAGTTGACATCCTAAACTTTTATATTTAAAAGATAGTGGGGAGAAAAAATCACTGAAAAATGTTAATCCCTGATTCATGGTTTTCGTTTCAATAACCCAAAACATTTTTCAAATTCGATCATTTTTGTGTTATTTTATTGAATTTTAAAACAAGTACCATATCACTTCTTTTCCATTAAAATCCTAAAGCCCCAAGCCTAAGGCCAAGCTCAAGCCTAAACCACAGTCTAAGCCTAAGCCCAAGCCTAAGCCTAAGCCCAAGCCCAAGCCTAAGCCACAGCCTAAGCCCAAGCCTAAGTCTAGCATTGTTTATAACTCGGCGAGATGAATAAAATGACATAAAAATTATCGAATTTGAAAAAATTTTTGGTTATTGAAACGAAAACCATGAATCAGGGACAATGTTTTTCAGAGACTATTACACCATAATACAGTTCAATAGAAAAAAATGTACCATAAGAACTTTTATGGGGATCATCAGAATGTCTCCATCTGACAAAATTAGTACCACAACAGCAGCATCTGGTGTTATAGTGATTCTTTGAGGATCTCCACATTCTTCGTAAATATCATGTATTGAAACAGAAATGATTTTCGGGGAGGAACTTGTTTTATAGTAGATGAGGAGATTGGCTAAAACAATTATAGTCTATTTCAAGCCATAACTTAAAAAAATCGATGTAAAATGGCGCAGTGGAATTTTGAGCCAAAGCCACACGTCACGAGTTCGAATTCGCTCGCAAACCGAAAAAATTCGAAAATTCATCAAAAATTGAAAAATTCGATGTGCTATTGAGAATTCGAAAAAAATGAAAAATTAGTCAAAAATTGAAAACTGCGTCAATAATTAAAAAATTCATTAAAAATTGAAAAATTCGTCAACGATCGAAAAATTTGAAAACTGCGTTAAAGATTGAAAAATTCATCAAAAATTGAAAATTGCTTCAAATTTTTTTCGAATTTTTCAATTTTTGAGAATTCGAAAAAATGAAAAATTCTTTAAAAATTGAAAAATTCTTTCGGGCTTCATTTTTGAATCCCCCCTCTCTTATAGTAAAAATTAGAAAATTTGCAAAAAAAGTTCAGTTTGCAAGCGGATTCGAACCAGTGGCGTGTGGCGCTTTCGTTTAAAAATTCCACTGCACCATTTATTTTCCCAGTTATGGCATTAAACAGGCTATAGTTTAGTTTACATTATATTAACCTACCTTCAGAAGTCAATGAAATAACCAATAAAAAATTTTCTTCTGAAATGTATGTATAGTCGAGGATAGAGTCGCTCGAATTCTCGGCAACCTCCGCTATCGGACATAATTGGAACGTCATCTCATTTTGGAGACAACTTTTTTCTAATCTGAGACTACAAATTAGATATTTTTTTAGTTGACTTTAAGCCGATATTTTTGTTTATCTCCAAGAGGCATCTCTTTTGTTTTACTTAAGCAAGATGAATATATGCAAACACGAATTGCACCACTTTCAGAAATTCGTTGTAGAAGTTAAGGAATTTTGTTCGCATAGGGAAGAATCTTGTTGGTATCAACAAATTAAAAAGATAAAAAGTTTCATCCTAAGTTACACAAGTCGTAAAAAAATTCAGAGCTATTATGGATCAGGGGGTCACCCCAGGGTGAAAGATCGAAAAAAAATTTTTTCTAAAATTTTTTAAGATGACATATTTAGGGGTAAGAGCAAAAAATTCAATTTTTGGGTAAAAAATTCGATTTTTGAGCAAAAAATTCAATTTTTGAGGAAAATTAGATTTTTCAAAAAAATTCGATTTTTCACAAAAAATTCGATTTTTGAGCAAAAAATTCAATTTTTGAGGAAAATTAGATTTTTCACAAAAAATTCAATTTTTCGGGCAAAAATTCGATTTTTTGGGGAAAAATTCAAATTTTTTTCGACTTTTAACCCTGGGGTGACCCCCCACCCTGATCTATAATTGATTCAAAAGTTTTAAAAAATAACTAAAACTTATCAAAAGTCATGTTGTACTGTGCACTTTGAGTTTGTATTCCCTGATTGTGATTTACTTTGCGCCTTCCTAAAATCTGATAACAAGATCTGCGTCAAACTGTGAGGACTTTATGATTATCTCGACCTAAATCCCGAATGCCGAAGACGATCAATTGTCCATCTTGTAATAATTGTTAAAATTTTATTTTTCCATGTCACCCTTTACTAACAGACATCTTAATCTTCATCTATATTTGTTTCTGTGGTCTAAAAGAATCTTTACTTCAAGATCAACTCTAACTGTTTTGTTACTAGCTCTTTTATTATTTGTCTGCTATGTTATTGGATCGATTATCAAAAGAGATAAATTAGAAAACACTTTTGAATTAGAAGACAATTATGGCGAGGTTGAAGAATCCAAATTGAATGAGCATGAGAAGTCATCAACCAATTACCATTAGTAAGAAAAAATTTGCGATCTTAAAAAAATTTAAGATGTACAGGTTGTTTTTTTGATTGCTCCCACACTTCGAAAATTCGCCAAAAATCGAGTTTAAATTCGTTTCCGTCGCCCGATGGCTCAATCGAATGTGTCCATCCGTTCGTTCTTTCGTTTTATTCATTCGTTCGTTTCGTTCGTTCCGTTCGTTCGTTTTGTTCCTTCCGCCCGTTCTTTCGTTCGTTTTGTCTGTTTGTTCGGTCCGTCCGTCTGTCCGTTCGTTCGTTTTGTTCCTTCCGTTCGTTTTGTTCGTTCGTTCCGTCCGTTCGTTTGTTTTGTTCGTTTCGTACGTTTGTTCATTCCGTCCGTCCGTCCGTTCATTCATTCCGTCCGTTCGTTTTGTTCATTCGTTCCGCCCGTTTGTTTCGTTCGTTCTTCGTTCATTCTTTCGTTCGTTTTGTTCGTTCACTCCGTTCGTTTGTTTGGTTCGTTTCGTTCGTTCGTTCATTCGTTCGTTCGTTCCGCCCGTTCGTTCGTTTGTTCATTTTGTTCGTAAAAAGGAACCCTATACCTGACAAACCCTATTTTTGAAGTGAAAAATTCTTTTTGGACAAGGTTTTTACCTACTAAGGGGTTTGAAATAGTCAAAATTTTAATTTTTTTTACTTAATTTTGTTCGAAATCCAAAGATTTTGGGTACTTTAAAAATTGGTTGGCGGTCCCTCTATGTAAAGCGTATAATGTTTTCGAAATAAATTTTTAGCAAATATGGTAAGTTGGGTTTAAAATCTCGAATGGTTTCAGTTGATGCTCTAGAACAACCTAAAAGTGGTAGCTTATTTTGTTATGTTTCAACATCTGTGAAATTTCATCAAGATCGAGTATTTTTTAAATTGTTCATTTTTAAAGAAATATAAAAACCAACACATCTAGATTCCAGCGTTAGCTCAAACCTGGCTCCCCAATTGCGATTCTTGGCACATTTATTCAAATTCGAATAAATACCTCAATTTTCTTCCCTACCATGTAATTTTCCACAAAATTCCCGATGATTACAAGTTGTTATTTTGGAAGAGCAGACTGGCGTTGTATTATTCATATGAACAAGTGTCATCTAGTAAATACAATTTGTATGATGAACGATTGCTCATTTTCTTTAGAGTTTGATTGGTATTTAAAAGCAGACGATGACTCATATTTTATAGTGGATCGTCTCCGTTCTTATTTAAGCCAATTTGATCCCAAAAAGCCATATTTTATAGGCTTTCGGTTGAAGCGTCGTTTTGTAAGTTTTTCTGGCATTACATAGGTTCAAGAAACAACCTAATCTGGCCGTGGGTCCGTTGCCCACCGCGGTCATATATATCCAGTAGGGGGGACGGTCCCTTCCCCATCACCAACCCAGAGAAATTGGCACGAATCCACCCACCAAATCGCTGAAATGCCCTTCCCCATTTTTCACCAAAAATTGTTTAAAAAAAGAATATTTTTGCCCAAAAAATGCGATTTTTGGGGGTAAAATGTCAATTTTAAGTCATTCGAAACGGAACGAACGAAACGAATGAACTAAAATAATGAATGAAACGAACAAACGAACGAAACGAATGAATTAAACGAATGAACGAAACAAATGAAAGAAACAATCGAAACGGAACGAGCGAACGAACGAACGAAACAATCGAAACGGAATGAACGAACAAATGGAATGAACTTAACGAATGAATGAAACGAACGAACGAAACGAATGAACTAAAATAATGAACGAAACAAACGAACGAGCGAACGAACGAATAAATGAACGAACGAACGAATGAACGAAACGAATGAATTAAACGAATGAACGAAACGAACGAATAAACGAACGAACGAAACAATTGAAACGGAACGAACGAAACAGTCGAAACGAACGAATAAACAAACGAACGAACGGAATGAACGAACAAATGAACGAACGAAATAGTTGAACGAACGGAACGAAACGAACAAATGAACGAACGAAATAATTGAACGAACGAACGAAACGAACAAATGAACGAACGAAACGAACTAACGAACGAACGAAACGAATGAATTAAACGAACGAACAAATGAACGAACGAAACGAACTAACGAACGAAACGAATGAATTAAACGAACGAACAAATGAACGAACAAAATAGTTGAACGAACGAGCGAAGGAAACGAACGAATGAACGAAACGAACGAACGAAATAATTGAAACGGAACGAACGAGTGAACAAAACGAGCGAACGAAACAAACGAACGAATGAACGAGACTAACGAACAAAACGGAACGAATTTTCTTCAAAAAATGCTTATTGTAAAGGACCACTTCGTAATGCTATAAATTTTTCCACCCTAAAGCAAAAATAATGTTCCCCTCTCTTATCTCCCTAATTGGTCATCCACCCACCCACCCTTCTGGACTAGTGTCCTTCCCTACTGGGATATATATGACCGCGGTCTGCTCAAGTTGTTTCTGGAACCTGCTCATACTCTTTAATTATTCATTGTTTAGCCACAAGGATATTTAAATGGAGGTGGTGGGTATATTGTAAGTCGTGCTGCCTTAAAACAATTTTCTTCTATAGCATTTTCCTCGAAAAAACTATGCCCATTTTTTGAATGGGAAGATTTGGCAATCTCGAGGTTAGCATTTGAAATTAGTTTTATATGAGAAGTTGTTTACTTTTAGGTGTTTTGGAAATCTGGGCGTTTCGCCAGTAGATACTCGAGATGAGAAGGGTAGACAAAGATTTTTGGCATTTTCTCCCGATGACCATTATTTTGGAATAGTTACTAGTCAATGGACTTTTGATAAAATCAATTCTACTGTAAGTGCTATGCAAGGCAGTTAACTAATGGAGAACTGGAGAACCGAGCGCTTCGCGCCCGGAGGGGGAAAAGAAGTTGTATTTATTTCTTGTACTACGGAGCTTGGCCTTCTGCCTCGCCACCTAGTATATGTATTTCTAATTTTTCTGGCAGGGGTAAAAACACGCGGTTTCTGCTGGGAATCGAACCTGCAAGCAATTTACATAAGCCGAAAGTCTTAGCCATGAGGGTAACTTCTTACACGGCGATAAAATTGAATCTTACGTTAAAACATGATAAGGGGCTAAAAAATTTTCCTTGAAGAAGTACCCCCATGATTTTTGTGTCATTTTCTCTCGTCGAGTCCTATCGATTGGTATAGGTAGTGACGGAATTGGACTTAAGGTGATGGAGATAGCACAAACAGATTTGTTTGCTTCTCGACCACTAAAATTTTATGCTTCATGACCAATCGTTTCAATAAACATGATTTTATTGAAAATCAGGCAACTTTTTTGACATGCTTAAACGCATCCTCAGAATCAAGCATTTTAGGGGCATTGAAGTCAATAAATTTAGGGCTTTGATGTGTACCACCAAAATGTCATCTCCTTCCATCATATCTCACCGCAAGAAATTCGCTTAATACATGGCTTAGTAACAAAAATAAATGCGCCATAATAATTTTGTATAATAACTTTATTTCCTACTATAAATATATCTAGTGCCAATTGTACGATATACAGGGGTGAGTAAAAAAAGTGCATTGATTTTTGGGGCTCGAAAAATTTTTTTGAGATCGGAAAATTTTTTCTAAAATGACCCATATAGGGGTAATTTTTTTCGGGGAATCGATTGCGCGCATTCCCGAAGCATGAAAACGCTTCCTTAACCCTGATTCAGGAAATGGATCCAGTGTATTGAAGCGAAAACCGAAAAAATTTCTATTTTCACCCAAAAAGCAAAAAAATCGATTGCGCACATTTTATATATTTATTTTCTAAAAAGGAAAGCGCATGAGAAGATAAAATTTTTCGATTTCGTGTTAATACACCGATTTCATTCCCTGAATCAAGGTCAAGGAAGCATGAAAAAATTATCTTAACCCTGATTCAGGGAATGGAGTTTGTGTATTGACGCGAAAATCGAAAAATTTTCTTTTTTCGCCCGTACACAAACTCCATTCCCTGAATCAGGATCAAGATAATTTTTCATGCTTAGAAAATGTGCGCATAAAATTACCCCCCCCCCAGATGGATGGCTTCAGAGCGAAAAAGAAAAATTTTCGCGTCAATACACCAACTCCATTCCCTGAATCAGGGTCCGGGGGAAAATGCTTCCGACATTCAGGAAAGTAAGTGTGTAAATTTGTATTTTTCGCTTACACACTTATTTTCCTGAATCAGGATCCAGGAAGCATTTTCAATAACAAGAAATTAAATTTTTCTTTGTTAATTTCGTGTTATTACACATGCTTACCTTGATTCAGGGAAGCAGTTATTCGACTCGGGAACATGTTTTTCGGATTCCTCGCAAAAAATAACCCCCAGAAACTATGATTTTCAGAAGAAAAATTCAAACTTTTCATATTTTCGCTTCAATACAAACTCTTATTTCCCTGATTCAGGACCAAGGAAGCGTTTTCAAGTATCGGAAATGCGCACAATCGATTCCCTGCATAAAATTACCCATATATGGGTCATTTTTAGTCAAAAAATTTTTTCCAAAATTTTTTCGCCACCAAAAATCCATCTTTTTTACTCACCATGTAGTTAAAGAAACGTAGAATAATCAGAATCAATTTCTGTTAAAATCAATTGTGCTGGATGACCAAAAGTGAAACTATCGTTAAGTGAATTTCTTAATAGGCATGACTCCGTTGGGGAATTTTCATCCGCATCAATATCTAATAAATTTCCTTCTTTTGGATCTCCGATAGAATCTGTATGATTTAAAAGTTGTTTATCGGAGCTATTGTCATGGATATGGTTGGAGAGTTCTTCTTTGGTGTTATGATTAGAGTCAACAATGGTAGTCTTGGCATCCGCTGCTGGATGGCGGACTGTCGTCACGGATTGCCGATATACTATTGGCTGCGGCGGTAGAGGAGTCGACCTGGCTGTGCAGCTCGCCTCGGCTAAATGGAGAAAATTTAAAGGAATTTTGGCAAGTTTTTTAATTTTTCCCTCTGATATAGTTCGACTAAATCTGTCAATCTAGAATTTAAAAACTGAATCTCAAATTGAAAAAATAGGTAAAATTGAACAAGTGGGATCAAACTAGTAATACACAAATTAATCAATTGACAATCCTTGTATAGGTCCATTTCCGCCGCCAATGGGAAAAAAGTCCGGATGAGATGGTCAAGTGGTAAAGCTCTCGCTTTGCATCCCGAAGGGGAGGGTTCGATCCCGGAGGTCGAAATCAGAAATATCATAATTCAAAATTTTTTTCATCATACAAACTACAAAAAATCCCGGAATAAAAATCAGATTTTTTGTAGTTTGTATGATTAAATCTTGAATTATGATATTTCTGATTTCGATCTTCGGGATCGAACCCTCGCCCTTCGGAGTGCAAAGAGCTTTACCACTTGACCATCTCGTTCGAACTTTTTTCCTCGAATTTTAGTCAAATCGAAAAAAAAATTTGTCNGATCTTCGGGATCGAACCCTCGCCCTTCGGAGTGCAAAGAGCTTTACCACTTGACCATCTCGTTCGAACTTTTTTCCTCGAATTTTAGTCAAATCGAAAAAAAAATTTGTCTCCTTTGTCACAATGAACAAAATGTTATCGTGCTCAAAAGTCGCATATTTCTTACTGGTGACAAGGATCATAGATCGACAAGGGGGGGGGAGGGAAGCCTCCCCCTGACCCACGCACGCACGGACCCAAAATTGAGGGGATCACGCACTCATGGACCCAAAATTGAATGCAGAAGACTACGGCTAAAAAAAGGTCGT
Organism: Acrobeloides nanus; assembly: GCA_900406225.1. Lineage (NCBI taxonomy): Eukaryota > Metazoa > Nematoda > Chromadorea > Rhabditida > Cephalobidae > Acrobeloides > Acrobeloides nanus. The sequence goes on along the minus strand of OZJO01000531.1, from coordinate 14,628 downwards.
TTTTTGGTGGAGGTGGTGGGGGACCACCTCATCGGGGGTCCCCCCACCTTGCCGACCTATGACAAGGATTCCCATTTTGTCACTTGTGCATACCTAATTCAAACTTACAAGCATTTGTTATAGTCGTAGATGCGAGATCCACGACAGATGTTGTGCAATTTGTTGTATAATCCGGAGGTAAATAAGTTGGAGGTGGTTGGGTAGTTAATTGACTAAAAAAATTTAAAAATGTGCAAGATNAAAATGTGCAAGATAAAACGTTTCTGGGTGGTTGGAAAATTTTCAACAAATGGATGAAATTAAGAAAATGGTCAATGAAATTAGAGAAAATGGTCAAGGATAAGGGGGAAAGGGGTCATCCAGATATGACGTAATCAAGTAGGGAAAGGGGGGGGAAGGGGGTGGGCTTTCCTCATAAAAATTGATTACGTTAGTGCATTTTTGATGATTGCGTTGGGGGGAGGGGGGGGGGGAAGGCAATCCAAACAATTCCCCAGCCCCATAGCGCCAAAAGCGCGAAAAAACTTAAGGGTCCCCTCTTATGATTTTTTCACATTTTCGGCAAAAAATGTGAAAAAATTATAAGGGTGTGATTTTTACTTATAATGATTTTTGCCCCTTATGATTTTTGGTAAAAAATTTTCCGGATTGCCACCCCCATATCCGATTTCTCGCTACGTGCCTGGGGGGAGGGGTAAACCACCAAAGAGTTAATTACGTAATATCTGGATGACTCCAAGGGGGTTGTTAAAAATTTTAAACTAACCTTATAAAACGCATTTGTTGGTTGACCAATTTTCCAACCGCGCTTTGCCTGTTTC
>OZJO01000531.1:0-13707 GCA_900406225.1 Acrobeloides nanus | reverse complement strand
CACGTAGCGAGGGAGGGGGGGGGGCAATCCAAACAATTCCCCAGCCCCATAGCGCCAAAAGCGCGAAAAAACTTAAGGGTCCCCTTTTATGATTTTTTCAAATTTTCGGCAAAAAATGTGAAAAAAATTATAAGGGTGTGATTTTTACTTATAATGATTTTTGCCCCTTATGATTTTTAGTAAAAAATTTTCCGGATTGCCACTCCCCATATCCGATTTCTCGCTACGTGCCTGGGGGAGGGGTAAACCACCAAAGAGTTAATTACGTAATATCTGGATGACCCCAAGGGGATTGTTAAAAATTTTAAACTAACCTTATAAAACGCATTTGTTGGTTGACCAATTTTCCAACCGCGCTTTGCCTGTTTCTGACATTTTTATATGGCTGCCATAAAACTATATAAACTTTCGGCGCGAAAAAACATGCTAAGGCCACAGTTCCGGACATGGAAATGCAGATACACAAACTTGTAATTTGAATCTAAAAAGGGTAAAATAAAAATTTTTTAAATATAAAAATACCTTGAAATTGTTCTGGGTAGCAAAATAAATAGGACCTAAAATTTAAAAATTTAATAATTGAATGCATTTTATGCCACACAGGGTGCAAAACAGTTGAAACAAACGCATTTTCTTTTATTACTGAATCTGGGTCAACGAAAATTTTTAACACTTTAAAAATGCAAAATTCGGATCCTACGCATAAAATTTCCAGTATTTGTAGATTTTTTGAATAATTTGTAGAGCGAAACAAAGGTTTTTATGCTTCGGGAATGCGCGCAATCGATTTTTCGCATAAAATTACCCCATTTAAAAAATTTTTTAATTTTTGACCCTGGGGTGACTCCTTGATCCACAATAGCTCATTAGATCCTAGCGGGGTCGAACCTGGTTGTCTCAGCGTTGCTTGACTTGCCATATCGGGGAGTCGCGTTCTCTATCCATTGCGCTACGTAGTCTACACTTTTTTTCTCTCTAACTATGAAAAGTTTAGGGCCGCCGAAAAAAGTTTAAAGTCTTACCAAAAGAAAGCCATAAAATACTCGTACTATACATAGTGAACCCAATTAATCTAGTCTCATTAAAATTCTCAGGAATTTTTCTCGTCTTAAAAGCATAAATAGTGCAGGCCACAATGAGTAAAATATTGTAAGCAAGTGAGATGAGCAAATGCGTCGCCGTGGCTTTACAAGTGAGCACAGCTTCAGTACGCATCGGAAACATTATATCCGTATCCGGTGGGTCGACTATTAGCCATACCATTGAGCCAGTTAGCTGTGTTATAACTATGCTACCACATATAGCTACCTAAAAGAAGCATTAGTATCGATGGGCAGATGCTAGTTGGTGACATAAAATCTCTGCCAGTTGGTGGCATAGATTTATGTCACCAACTGGCAATTTCTCCAATTGCCAGTTGGTGACATAAATCTATGTAAGCAACAGCTAATCCAATTTTTAAAGAAAAATATTTAATATCAGTTGGTGACAGGAAGAATAAGGTACTTATGCACTATCAGCAATTTTTCCTGGTCCATCAAGAAAAAGCCTAAGCTTTGGTAGAGATTTTATGTTACCAACTGGCATCTGCCCGTATCGATTAGGTATCCCACTGAACGTGAAATTTTTCGAAAAAATTTTGTTTTCATCATCTGGAATTGACCCGAATTCCCCGCAAAAATTACCCCTAGGTCTGGAATTGATCCCTCTAGGGGAAATTTTTGCGGGGAATCCGAATTTCACATTTCCGAGACCAGAAAATCTTGTCCCGAATCAAGAAAAGGCTATTTAAGGCCACATTTTTGACAAGAATCACATGAGATATGATTCTTGTTCAAATTTCTGTGTGTAAACACATACACACAAAAATGATCAAAACCGAATCTCATTTCCAAACGTAATCAATGTGTAAGAGAAAGCCGACACAGTAAAGATGCTATGTAAAAATTAGGCAAGAGGTCATTTCACTAAATTTATTGTCTTTGATAAGTTCGAAAAAGATGTTAGACAATGAAGAAATTCTCGTCAAAAATATCTTGTTTTTGACAAGAATTTCTTTATTGTCTAACATCTTTTTCGAACTTATCAAAGACATTCAATTTAGTGAAATGACCTTTTACCTAATTTTTACATGGCATCTTTACTGTGTCGGTTTTCTCTTACACATTGATTACGTTAGAAATGAGATTCGGTTTTGATCATTTTTGTGTGTATGTGTTTACACACAGAAATTTTAACAAGAATCACATGTCATTTGATTCTTGTCAAAAATCTAGATTCAGGGAAAGATTTTCAGGTCTCGGAAATGTGAAATTCAGATTCCCCGCATAAAATTACTCCCAGAGGGGTCAATTCCAAATGATGAGAAAAAAATTTTTCGAAAAATTTCACGTTCAATGGGATACCTAATCGATACTAGTTCCAAGCATTCTGTTGAAGAAAAAAATTAAGGTATGAAATTTTACTTGAGCAGGTGGTGAAATACACCGTGGCCGAACTGGACTGTTCGGCTTAAATACCCGTGCTAAGCGATTCGTTTTTACAAGTATAGCAGAACTAAAAATTTACTGTTAAAACAATTAAACTTTGATGTAAATATAGGGTATTTCGCGTCAAGAGAAAAACGCATCACCCATAGTGCAGGAGCAAGTGGCGCAAAATTTATCTTCAATGGAGAGTGCTCGATCTCCAGAGGTCAGTGCCGTAGGCAGGGGAAGGAGTAAGGGAACATTGATCTATGTGGAGATAACCCTAATGATACCCTCTCTGTAAGAAGGGATAATTTCGACATAACTTGTACTTTGCTTAATTTTCAAACTCTTACTAAACGGAACACATAGAGAGACCAATAAGAACCCGAGAAGCAGCACAAATATACGGAGTTGGCTTGCTAACCAAAACAAAAGTCACCGCATAGCAAAGTGCTATGCCAAAAAGCATACAATAACAAAGTTCTCGACCCGAGGCCATCACCTAAACCATTTTATATCAACCATCTTTTTCTGTTAACTTACAACAGGCGTGCTATTATAGCGAATAAACACCGAAACCACAAACATGGTGGCAATTATCCCACATAGGGCATACACGGCTGGTACCAATGCCCACGCAGAATCCCATTCAAGATGAATTGGCTTTATATGTCGGCATGCGTCCAGATGGGAATTGGGGACTTGACCCAATGGACATTGAATACAGCTAGTCTCGTTCACGATAATGGAGGTAGTGATATCGCAGGGGATGCAAGTCCAGCAACAAGTTTGGTCTTGGTAAGCTCGATATGAGCCACGACCGCATGGTGTGCTACATACGGAGACTGGGATTGCGGAGCTGCCATCGATGGCCTAAAATTGAAAATAGGTTAAAGAAAACCACGGTAAAAATTTAAAGGTGAAAAGTAGGGGGTCTGATAAAAAATTTTTTCAATTTTTTTCCAAAAAATAACATAGGAATACAAAATCCGTCGCTAAAACGTCGTATTTTTTGAATTTATGGTATCTGGCTTTTCGCTTCAATACATTTTCCCTGATTTTCGAGTATCTTGTTTTTATAAGTATACCTGAAGACCCCTTCTAACTTGCTCTATTTCCAATTCCATCTGATTTCCTGTCTGCCATCTGCCGGATTTATGATACACCCCATCTTTATCTAATTGAAAAATACTATATTGACCAATTCCATCGCCATTAGCATCAATTAAAGGCGGCTGATTAGCTAAAAAATTGTTCATAATTTTTCTCTTAGTAGACACTTACGCAAAATGCTAACATTTCGATAAAATTGTTGCAGTTGATAGCCTTCAAAGCCAAATTTCTTCAAATGACAATGCTCCCAGCTAACGCCTACACCACAATAGGTCTTAAAAGTTTATAAATAAGCGTATAGTACTTATTATTCGAAAAGCTACTGCGATTTGCATATTGATTCAGGAAAAATGTATTGAAACGAAATCAACAACTTTGTAGAACATCATTTTTTATGACAAAATTTGCAAGTTAAAGAAAATCGTGTTCCTATGAGTTACTATAGAAAGATAAAGGTTTTCATAAAAAGTGATGTTCTACAAAGTTGCTCGTTGTGATCTCTCAAATGAGCTAACGCTCGCCTCAAATGGATATATGTTACCTTATTGTCTGAAAATTAGTTTTATCTGATAAAACTAGCTTTATCTGAAAGGCTTAGGCTTAAGCCTAAGCCTAGGCCTAAGCTTAGGCCTAAGATTAAGCCTAAGCCTAGGCTTAGGCTTAAGCTTAGGAAAAGCCAAAACTTAGGCCTAAGCTTAAGCCTAGTCTTAGTCTTGGGATTAGGCTTAAGCTTAAGCCCAAGCTTAGGCTTAGGCCTAAGTCTAGGCTTGGGCTTAGGCTTACACTTAGCTTAGACCTAAGCTTAAGTCTAAGCATTTCAGATAAAACTAGTTTTATCAGATAAAACTGATTTTCAGATAATAAGGTAACATATATAAATTTTAAATTTGCTATTGTCCGATGATTTCGTTTCAATACAATTCCTGGGGCAATGTGCAAATCGCAGAAGTTTCGAGTATAAACTAACTTGGATATAATTATGTAATGCTTGTGCCATCACTTTAACTGCATCGACCACAAATTTGACATAGGCTTCTTGTTTGAATTCATGACCAATCGACTCAAAGCATTTGCCAAAATTTTCGTTGATTCGATTCGAACAATTCATCGATTGCCAATACTCGGATAAAAATGTATTTACAGGCCCCAAATTTTTGAAATATTCGTTGAAACCTAAAAATAAACAACTATACACTTTTTCAATTTTTCTTCGAACGAACCGTGCTCATTTCGAACATTTGGGGCAATAGTGATCGCACCAGCAACAATTTTTTCGAATCCTTGAACAACCGACGTTTTTACACCCCAACTATCGCTAGCGACAAACCTAAACTCGTCAATATGTAATTTTGAAATTCGAAAATACCAAAAATAGTTTTTCAACTCCGGATGATGCCCACTATGAATTAGCCTCTTTAAATTTCTCAAAAATCTGCGCAAATTATCTTCGTCAACGAACATGACAACTCCACGAGCTTTATTCGATTGTCGCATACGTATCAACAGTTCTCTACAAATTTTCGTTTTAATACACAATTTCGTTTGAAAATAAATTTACTCAAATTGGTGGTCTGTCCATTGTCGCGAAATTTTGTGCACATCCCCATCAATACAAATTCCAAATTCAGTGGCTGCGGCGCGGAAACTATCCATGCCACGTTCACCATAACTACCCGTGTCGGCTACTGCGTGTACATAATTCCATTCTAATTGAGCAACCTAAAAAGTTGTTGCGGTTAGTGCTACTTCAAGTTCTAAATTAACGATGGGTCACACAGTGACCGCCATGAGTGGGGGAGACTTTTGCGCCCTCACATATGCGCACCTGACATTTGCACTTTCATATTTGCGCCCCGACATTTGCGCTCCGATATTTGCGCACTCGATTTGTGAACCCTTTTCCGTTTTTAAAATTTTCGACCTATTTTGAAATATATTTTACAAGATGTACAATTTACGATGTACAATCTCAGGAAGATTCGTCACATGCTCTTGAACTGATGGCCAAACAAAAGATTTAGACACTGACTGAAAGACTCGCTTTTTGAAACGGCTAGTTGTAAAATCAGGAAAAGAAACCTGTGGGCCCAACGATGCTTAACTTGCCAGATAGGACGAGCGGCTTCCTATCCACTTAGCTATTGCAACAGACTTTTTGTATTTTATGGGCGGAAATGAACTATAGCAAGGTTCGGTTCCACCTTGAGTCCACAAATTTTTTGTTGATCGATCGGAGTTTTCAAACTTTTTTTCTTCTTTTTTCACTAACGGTTTTCGTTTTCACAACAGTTTTCAAAAATTACAATTTTTTTTGTCAACTTACCAAATGAGCCATGGCTTTTGCTTGAAGATTATCTGGGGGCACCACACGTGAAAAATAAGCAAACCTAAAATATTTTTTAAAACTTTTTTCAAAAAAATTATACCTCGGTTTTTCACTCAATTCAACACCCGTAGAAGAATAACTGAGCATAGGTATCTATTAAAAAATTGGATGACTTGTTTTCGATAATTTTTTATACCTTAAAAAGTTGAAGCATTGAGGCAACCATTACAGAAACTTGGCTTGAAGCTGCACCAATTACAGCTACAGTAGGCTGTCTTTGAAAGATCGCTCTAGATCCATCCGAACATGTCATGTCATCTCCTCTTGACATAACCGATTTGATAAACTCGAGGCTTTGTTCCAAGGCATGGGTTTCCACGGAGCTAAAGATTACACAATCAAGATTCAATTAGAAATATAGTCAAAAAAATTTTTTGGCTACCACGAAACTTATTGAATCAGGCAACGTGTACATTGAAACGAAAAGAAACGTGGATCCTTATATAGCTTTTTATGCATCCCTGCGTGGTCGTATGATGGAAAAATCGGAATTAGTACTAGATTCACAACTACTAACTATAACAACAACTACTACAAACTACTACTACAATCTACTACTACAAACTACAACAACAACTATTACTACAAACTACAAGTACTACTAACTACAACTATTAACTACTAATACTAGTTAGTACTAATCCTTATTTTCTCACCATACGACCACGCAGGGATGCATAAAAAAGCTATAAAAGATCCACGTTTATTTTCGTTTCAATGTACACATTGCCTGATTTAATAAAAAGTTCCGTGGTAGCCACAAAATTTTCGACTATAATGCTCTTGTCCTGGCTTTGAAAAATGCTTTTCGATTTCGAAATCGCTATCCCTCACAGCCCAAAATGTATTTTTCATATCTTTCTACTTCACTCAACTTTTTTCGTGCCAACCCCGATGAAATAGAATTTCTGATTATTACGAAAACAAACCAAGTGTCCAAAATTTGAGCGCCCAACTGAATCCCTGGCAAGACCTCTGGGTTTTGATTGATCTCGTCCAATGCATAAAGCATGGCCACCATTCGCTGTACCCCCTGATTGGCCTTGATCTTTCCACACTGCGATGCATTTCTTCCTCCCTCGTGGATCGGAAATAAGCCTCCGAGGACGATGTCTCCTGGCAAGTAAACTTGGCGAATACTTTCCACAAGGCTTAGCCATAACAAAATACAAGCAAAACATGAATAATAAGGATTATCTATTGACATTTTCGGTTAGAACTTCGAAATTCATGTAAAAAAGAGTAAAATAAAGAAGGAATATAAGGGTTCCATATTTGAGCTAAATTGTTTATTAAGGATCGGAATAAGCTATCGCACGGTCACAAGCAACGGCAAAATAAAATGTAAAATACACTCGTACGATGGACGAAATGGCCACAAGCTATCGTACGAGTACGACGAAATTTCGCCATCGTACTGCGTCGTACGATCATACGACAGCTTGTGGCGATTTCATCGTACTTTTACGTTAATTTTACGATCGTACGATAGCTTGTGGGGCCATCGTACGATTGTACGATAGAATGTGCAAACCTGTGCCGACCTTAAAGGACCAGTTCGGTCGGAAAAAAGTTCCCATTTTGTGTGGATATATTCGGAAAGTTCATGAAAAATGGAGCATTTTGTGTTTTTACACATGTTCTGAATCGTTGTAGTTTTTGAGATAATTGTGTTTGAAGTTAGCGATTTTTGAAATTTTGTGTATTTCAACGAAAACATGAACGCAGTGAAAATTCGTCCTTGAATCAATAAAAGTTGTGCATTGACGCGAAAATTCAAATTTTTTTGCAGTTTCCGATGAAATAGATGAAAAAAGAAATTTTTTTAAATTTTCGCGTCAATACATGACCTTTATTGATTCAGAGACGAATTTTCACTGAGTTCATGTTTTCGTTGTAATACACAAAATTTCAAAAATCGCCAACTTTGCACACAATTATCTCAAAAACTCAACGATTTAGAATATACCGTAAAAACAAAAAATGCTCCATTGCCCATGAACTTTCCGAATATATAATTTTTCCAATGTGTTTTCTCCCGAATGGACTGGTCCTTTAAGGTATAAATCATAATCTTTGGTACCACTTCAAAGCTAAAAATTTTTCCACTAAAAAGATTTTAGAACAAAAGCCTCAAACCATGTGAGAACTTCCTTTATCGATTTCACCTCATTGTTTTTCTGAAAGTTCATTCCTCCCAAAGAACATTATGCGCAAGAATTAGTAGGTATGCATGAAAAATTTATTCCAACACGAAATTTATTCCAACTCGTCGGGGGTTTTTAGCCAAACAAAAAATTGAAATTCCAACAGAGATGGTAAAATGTCACAAGTTGAAGAATATAGGTTAGTTTTCGGGAAATCACGAGCTCAGTCTATTGAAGAAGAAAAAAACGTAATTTTCAAAATGCTACTCCTCCGCCAAATTAACAGATTTTTGAGAAATTTTTTCGCAAAAACGAAGAGGAAATCTAGCTCTACAACACCAAGGTTTCCGATTTTGCAAATTTTGCTTTTTTCGTGAATAAAATGTTGGTATTGTAGAGCTAGATTTCATCTTTACGTTTGCGAAAAAATTTCTCAAAAATCTGTTAACTTGGCAGAGGGGTAGCATTTTGAACAATTATGTTTTTTTCAGAAAAATTTACTTTTATTGCCTGATTTTCAAGTTTAATTTATTATTGAAACGAAAATTCAAAAAACTTTAAAGAAATTAAACAAATTTTTTCTCCAAAATCCTGAACTCGTGATTTCCCGAAAAAATAGTCTATAGCTTTTTATTAAAATAAAGACTGTACTTATTTTAAGAAATCATAAGACAAAAAAGGATGAAAAGAGGATCTACAAATAACTTATTCGGAAAGGATAAAAGCGAAAGGATTAAGATAAGGATTACCTTATTGAGGTGTATTGTTTGCCGATTAAAGAACTTATGGGAGTTCCGAGAAATTTGGGTTAAGCTTGTTGTTGTAAAAAATGAGATTAATCTAATTTTAACTTTTGACATAATTATGTGCAAATGAAATAATTATGAGTGAAATTTTGATGATAATACCCGCTCAGACAAGTTTTATTTTTGCGTAAAAAAAGTTGGATTCCTCTAATAAACTGGGTTGTTCGATAAGTATTGTCGGCCCAAAAAATACATCCAATGTCGGCATTTTTCGCTCATTGTCGTTGAAAATTTTTTTCAGTATTAAGCAAAAATGCATGTTGAATACGATCTAATCAGTCTTTTTGAGCGTAACTCATGTTTTCGTGTCAATATGCAGACTTTTCAAAAATGCGGGTTTTTCAATGGTGTAAATTCATTTGGGGTCATCCAGATATTACGTAATCATGTTGGGAAGGGAGGGGGGTCGGCCCTCCTCATAAAAATTGATTACGTTAGTGCATTTTTGATGATTACATTGGGGGGGGGGGGGGATAAACCACCAAAAAGTTGATTACGTAATATCTGGATGGGCTTCAATAAGCGTCAGTGAAATGAATCACATCTCACCTCAGAAATGTGAGGATCTTCATCAAGGTAGTTCGCTTGGTTTCCAAGCTCTCTTATGATTTGGTAAAGTATCCTTCTGCTAAAACCTTATTGAAATTGCTGGCGCCCCGATGTACTGTGTGCTGCAATACCTTGCTGCTGTATTGAAAAACTCTTATTTTTTGAAAAAGTCTGTAATTTGACACGAAAACATGAGTTACACTCAAAAAGACAGATTGGATCGTATTCAGCATGCATTTTTGTACAACAATGAAAAAAATTTCAAAGAAAATGAGTGAAAAAGATGTATTTTGAGGGGCGCCGATAATGCTTTTCGAACAGCCCAATAAACTAGGCACTATAACTTTCGCCACGAATCTCTCCAAGATAACTTTCGCCACTTTCGTGTCAATAAACATTTAATTTCAGACTAATTGAATTGCCTGATTTGCAATATGTATATTGACACGAACGTGGCGAAAGCTACGTGGCGAAAGTTAATGCGGCGAAAGTTATAGTTGTTTGGCCACGTGGCGAAAGTTGTTGTGGCGAACATGAAACGTGACGAAAGTTATAGTGCCATAAATTACAAGACAATAAAATAATAAGTCTGTTCAAAATCTTACATTGGAAACAAATTCGTAAAAACATCTACGTTCATCTCTAAAATGCGGCTAATTATGAAAACCATCCAAGAAAAAAAGAAGAAAAATTTTCTATCTTGTGCTTTTTATTACTCCCAGGGTATTATTTTCATCATTTTTAATCATAATCTTAATTTTCCCCTCGAAGTTCGAAATCTAAATGAATCACCCTCTCTGTATTTCATTGTCCCTTATGGCCTTAATCAGCAAAACAGAAAACACTAACAACATTCAAATAGCTGCTCATCGCAGGAATTGGAAAATACCAAAATGCAATGAGAGAAAAAAAATTTTTAATAAAATAAGGGCAACATTATTTCACAAAAACGTGATTAGAAAAGAATATTTTCTTTTCCCTGAGATTCTCCTTGGCTTCTTAATGGATTAGCACTTCCAGAAATAAGAGATGTATAAATAACTGGCCAATGATGGGCTCGAGTCTTAAAAAGGCTTACCGCTCTTTAGGGAATCTGAATAGAAGGAGGGAAAGTTGAGCTCAACGTTTATTTAGAGCTTCGTTTGTGTTTTGTTAAGACAATAAAAGGATACTTTTTTTAGCAGTCGGCTAAAAATCATGTCCCTATATTCTCATGTAATCCATTCTTGATGAAAATGTGAAGGCATAAAAGAATGTACTGGATGATTTTGAAAAAAGCACAAAATGGCATACACAGGATGATTAAAAAAATGAGAATGTTGCAATTTTTACTCGATTTTTTCAAAAAATTTCAAATTTTTTAATTTCCACTAAAATAACCCTATAGGGCAGGGCTTGGAATAAAAAAATGAAAATCAGAAAAAATGTCAAAAAATCAGATTTTCGATCCAGAAAAATTAAAAATACACTAGATCAGGGCTGCGAATGAAAAAATTTGAATAAAAAAATCAGATTTTTGATCCAAAAATCATAGGCAATTTCTGTTGGCCAAAATCAGAACATTTCTGATAAATCAGACCCATTCCGAGCCCTGCTATAGGGAGTTTTTCTATGCGAGGAATCGATTGCGAGCATTCCCGAACCTTGAAAATGCTTCCCTGAATTAGCCTATTTTCGCTTCAATACACATGCCTCTTCCCTGAATCAGTGTCAGGAAAGCGTTTTCAAGATTCGGGAATGTGCGCCATCGATTCCTCGCATAGAAAACCCCTCTATAGGGTTATTATGATGAAAATTAAAAAACTTGAAATTTTTTGAAAAAATCGCGTAAAAATTGCAAAATCTCATTTTTTTAAATCATCCTGTGTATGCCATTTTGTGTTCTTTCATTAAAATTGTTATGCCAATTTTTGCATGCATAAAAAAACACAAATAAAGTTTTTTTCAAAGCATCACGCATACATTTTCGAGGATTCTTCTAAAGAAAAAATTTTCTAATAAGGATAAAGTTTTTAATCAATAATTTTTTTAAGAAAACAACTTATTTCTGGCAGAGATTAGGATTATAGTAATGGAAAATAATAATATGTGGGCATAATTTTGATATGAAATAATCGGAAATTGATGAAAGCTATTAGGGTTTTACGATTTTCTTAGAAATTGGTTCACGTCAAGTTTTATAATTTACAAAAAGGGGTAAAAAATTTAAGACCTCTTTACAATGAACGCGATAGATGAGGTGACGCAATAGATGTGACATCAAGTGGCGGAGCCAGCGGAGGGCCAGGGGCCATGCCCCCAAGCCGAAAATTTCTTAAAGGAAGGGGGAGGTAACAATCGGAGCCCGTTCTTCAATTGCTTCAATACACACACCCTGATTCCCTGATTCAGGGAAGCGTTGTAAATGCGACAATCGATTCCCCGCATAAAATTAGTCCTAATAGAGTCATCTTTGAAAAAAAATTTTCGGCCGAAAAAACATGAAAAAATCGACCAAATTTTTTAATACACCATGTACTTATGAAACAACCCAATAAGTTCCTGTGCATAACTGATCATTAATAATAAATTAAGCCGGAGTTTATTAGCATATGAACATTTTATAGAGTTCATTATGCATACCAAATCTCATTAGATAAAAAAATTAAATTTCATACATATGCGTATGAAGTGAAGCCATATGTTGAACAAATTTTAAAGATTCAAAAAAATATTTGAGTCCGCTCAAATCAATTTGAACCACATTTTAGAGAGATTTAAAAAAATAATATAAGGAAGTAATAATTTAGGGTTTAAAAGACCTAAGCTTAAGTCTAAGCCTAAGCTTAAGCCTAAACCTAACCTTAAGACTAGGCTTAGGCTTAAGCCTAAGATTAAGCCTAAGCTTAAGCCTAAGCCTAATAGATTTGTCCATGCTTCGAAAATGCGCGCCATCAATCCCCATTATCTTCGAAAACTTTACCCCTGAAAATTTATCTATAATTTCCATATGAATCTCCAATATTTCCAAAATGGTTGCCCACCCTGTATTATATCGCCAAAAATTTATTATTATTATTTCCTGCCGATGACAAGGATTCTCACTTTTTTTGCATCTCTAGATGAGCTCAAAAAATCAAAAATTGTGCAAAATCAAAACTTCGTTCGTATAACTAACCATTACTCCCCACCAATAAAGCCATTTTTTTGGCGTTCTTCGCTTTTCGATTACTTCATCCACCTCCAAAAGCCGAAATCTTGGCAAGGGAAGTTCTTCTTCATAGACGCGCTAATCGACCCGAACATTGCATATAAAACGCTCATTAATCAAGCGTAATTTAGCATAAAAAGGCAAGGCTGTTAGTTGAGTGGCAAAAAAACACTAAGTGCACTGCTTCAACGTCGACGAAACGGCCATCGTCGAGAAGAAAAAGAAGGAGCAGCACATACAAACGGTGATTCAGGCACCTCATTCCCGAGTCTCTTAAGAGGGGTGCTTCATTCTCATAAAGATGGCAGAATCCGGAAGAGGAAACGCCCGGAAATTGCCACGGTTAATGTTCTTCGGAGAACTTTTAGGGAATTTGTGCTAGGAAGCGCGAAAATTTTTATAGTTCATGTGAATATGGCTAGTCCAGGACGAAGAACGATAAAACAAAAATCATGGGGGAAGAATAATTTATATGAGATTCAATTAGTGTTCAAATACTTTTGAAAATAAGCTATTTAACAAAGATCAGTATGAGGAAAAATTTTTGAGACAAGTGAATAGTCTGTATCACGCCATAGGTAAAAAAGTGGGGGGCGGGTCAACCAATATCTATAGGCAAAATTTGGCCTAATTTTCACCTACCCCGCAAGGCTTTAAGCAAAAATCTCAAAAGTTCCTATCTTGTTGAACTCAAAACCAATGGAAATAGGTATTGAAGCGAAAATCACCTGAATCAGGGTCAGGTACATAAACTTAAAGTTAAGCCTAAGCTTAAACTAAGATTAAGCTTAAGCCTAAGCCTAAACTTAAATCTAAGCCTAAGCCTATGCTTAAGCCTATGCTTAAGCCTAAGCTTAAGCCTAAGCCTAAGCTTAAGCTTAAGCCTAAGCTTAAACTAAGATTAAGCTTAAGCCTAAGCCTAAACTTAAATCTAAGCCTAAGCCTATGCTTAAGCCTAAGCTTAAGCTTAAGCTTAAGCCTAAGCTTAAGCCTAAGCTTAAGCCTAAGCTTAAGCCTAAGCTTAAGCCTAAGCTTAAGCCTAAGC
>OZJO01000530.1:0-12674 GCA_900406225.1 Acrobeloides nanus | reverse complement strand
GCGAAATTTTTTCAGTCTGGATCGGCTAGCCGAGTCAGACTCAGCTGAAAGTCTGGATCGGCTACAACATATATAAACACATCCCCTAGGGGTAAAAATTGATGCGGAACACGCTGATGCTATTATTTTCACTCCAAAACCATCGAAAACCGATGAATTTTCACATTTCATTTCTCAACCATTAAGTTGTTCTTATTTGGTTAGATAAAACAATTTGAAATCAAAAATGTGAAAATTCATCGGGTTTCGATCATTTTGGAGTGAAAATAATAGCACCACGCTGCAGCGTGTTCCGCGTTAATTTTTACCTCTAGGGGGTGTGTTTCTATACAAATTTTTAACGTTTTTTACTTCGGCTTTTGGAGTCACGTTAAGTGCACCCCCCAGGTCGTACAGCTCCAAAACTTCTTTAAAAAAACTAAAAACTGTCTTCTTAATAAGTTATAAAAATTTTCAGATACATTGCAAATTTTCGAGATGTGCGTTATAGAGAGAGCCGACTGTATTAACTTACGCGTTCTGCACATGCATCGGCTATTTTTTCTTTAAGATTTTCTATCTTTAATTCCATCTGAGTCTTCTCTTCGCGCTTACTAGTTTGTTCGTTCAATAATAAATCATGCTTTTCATTCACATCATTAGCGCGTCTCTTTGCTTCTTCCAAACTTGACTTGATTTCAGCTATTTTTTGATCCTTTAAGCTTTTTGTTTCTTTTAAGAAATCTTGAACTCTTTTACGCTAAAAATAAAAATTTATTCAGTAGAATATTTTATTATATTTTTTTCTCAAGTTGATCAAAATTCAAAGCACAAATTAATTTTTATAAATTTTTTTATGAAAGCCTTGAAAATTAGATAAAAAATTCTAAAAAATTAAATTTACGTGAAAATTAAAAAAATTTTCATATTCATATTCCTTATCACCTATTCTCAAATTTCAATTTTTTTCGTAAACAAATTTAGGAACAAAAAAAGAGAAAATATTAAAAGTGTCTCAAAACTTTTCACATCCCCTGATATGATTTCATTTTTCGAGATTTTCATTATACTACAAACTTTTAGCTAACATTAGCTATAAGCTTTTCAAATGTATACTACAGTCTTATTTTACTAGTCTTTTAGTTAACGTCTTTCAAATCTTAAAAAAAATTAATAAGCTCTTTCAAAAGGCGTTGAAATTTTACAAAAATTGTTTTCTATAAAAATATTTTTTGAATGAGTCCGATTATTTTGCCAATATTGTATTTAAATAATATTACTATGAGCATTTGAAATTCTTCATCTTCACAACCGTCTATTGCTAATTCATCCAATAGTTGGTTTGTTTGAGTAGACGTTTGAGCGACGTTTTGTGGCAAATAATTCTTAAAAAATTTTAAAGTTTCTGACAAATAACACTCACTATGGAAAACGCGGATCTTCCAAAATACTAGTTGGTCTTCCAAAACCAACTAGCAATTTGAAAGTACAGGGTGTTCAAGCATGAGTTCCCCGATAAGAAAATTCGATTTCTTATTGAAGAAAGATTTTTGTTTATGGTCTTTTGTAAGTTGTTAGACGTGTAAAGATATTGTTTCTAACAATATTTTCATGGTTATTGAATAAGTATTAAAGCGAAAACCTGAATTTTTTCCTTGTGGAATTAAAAAAAAACAACGCCATCATGTAGAGGCATCGAAAAACGATAGTACCCCAATTTTTGTGAATCGGAGATACCATTTTCGAGAAAATTCAATTCAAAGTTTACTAAAAATGACCGAAAATTGCATAAATTAACGGTAAAATATGCAATTTTCGGCCATTTTTAGCAAACTTTGAATTGAATTTTCTCGCAAAGGATATCTCCGATTTTCACAAAAATTGGAGGACTACCGTTTTTCGATGCGCTATACAAGACGTTGTTGTTATTTTTTTTGAAATTCCACAAGGAAAAAAATTCAGGTTTTCGCTTTAAAGGGGGAGTAAACTTTACTGCAGCATGTCGAAGAGTGCATTTCCAATTTCAAAGTGTTATATCTCCTCAACCATAAAAGATTTTTGGTCAGGGTCCCTTTTTAAAATATTTATCACAATTTGTAGAATATTTTTTAAAAAGACTCCGACCAAAAATCTTTTATGGTTGAGGAGATATAGCACTTTGAAGTTGAAAATGCACTCTTCGAGATGCTGCTGTAAAGTTTACTTCCCCTTTAATACACAGGCTTATTCAAAAATCATGAAAATGTTGTTAGAAAAAATATCTTTACATGTCTAGCAACTTACAAAAGACCGTAAAAATCTTTTTTCTTGATAAGAAATCGAATTTTCTTATCGGGAAACTCATGTTTGAACACCCTGTACATTTATTTTAAAAAATTTTAGTGAAGTTTTTAAAGGCTACCTCAGCAATTTCCAGAGTCTGTAATTACTGTCTTATTATAAGGGGGTTATATATAAAAGTCACCGAAATAAAGGTCTACATTTAAAAATAATAGCATAGCGTGATTCCTCATCCCCAAATTGCCTATCAAAGTGACATCGGTTTACAATGTGGATTTAAAAAAAAATTCGTAGAGCAAAAACCTTTATAGTACAAGGTGAATCACGAATGTAATACTAATTTTAAATGTCCATAACTTTTTATACATAAATCCATTTTCCATGGTCGACCACTCATTTTGTAGCTAACGTAACCCCTAGTAACTAATAACATTTGGCACACAATTTGACCAAAAATTGAAAAAAGTTACCAAAAAATCACTAAAAATTGAAAGAAAAAGAAAATGAAACAATTTATAGTCTCAAATCGTCATATCGACCACAGATTCAGATGCGTCTCGACGAGAGGAATGTTTTAAAAAAATTTTGTAAAAAGGATGTAATTTGACCGTGTTATCATTAAAAATGCGAAAAATATGCCATTCATAAAATTGCCTTTTCTTACAAAGCCTAAATCGGTCAAAAGCATTCGAATTTTTGGGAAAAAATTTTCTTAACATAAATGGGGTTACGTTAGCTACAAAATGAGTGGTCGACCATGGAAAATGGATTTATGTGTAAAAAGTTATGAACATTTAAAATTAGTATTACACTCATGCTGCACCCTGTACAGGATGGGCCACCGTCGTTGTTGGATTTGAAAAATTTGTATTTTCAAAACTATAACGATTTGAGCCAAAACCAAAATACCATAATGTAGGGGGGCTCATGGGGTTTTTTACGATATTTTTCGTTTAAATCGATAATCGCAACAATTATATTTTTTATAAAATAGATTTTTAAGGCGAATTTGGAGTTCTTACGATATACAAATTGTTTTATTTTTACATATTCTGAAAGCGCAAATTTTTTTCTACAAGATCGGTAAAAAAATTTCAAAATTCGTTTTTGAAAAAACAATTCGACGCAAGTGGGAGTCGAATTCTATTTTTTAACCTATTAGGTCTAGAGTCCGATTCACTACATTGAGACATGAAATCATAATTTTATAATTTTAAAATTATACATGAATTCTTAGTATTTTTTGAAATTTTTTATGAAATGAATAAAAATATTTTTGACAATTATATAGGAAAAAGTCTGCGCTTTCAGAATATGCAAAAATAAAAAATTGGATCACTGGAAGAACTCCACATTCACCTTCAAAGTATATTTTATAAAAAATAAAATGCTTGCGATTATCGATTTAACCTAAAAAAATATGTAAAAACCCATGAGTACATGCTGGTATTTTGGTTTTGGCTCAAATCGTTATAGTTTTGAAAATACGAATTTTTCAATTCCAACAACGGCAGTGGACTACCCTGTAGATCCAAAATCTTGAATGTTTCTAGAGGGCCTCTAAAAACTTCAACAAAAATTTCTTAATAAAAGTACTTTCAAACAGGCTAATTGGCTTAGAAGATCCGCATTTTTCATGGTGAATGCTCCTTGTTAGAGAAAAAACCTTAAGTTTTAAGTTATATTTTTCGATTTCTTCGTCACATTTAATTAATTCTTCTCTCAATCCTAAAAGATATATCGATTGATAAAACATTTTAAAGCTAGTTTGAATGTGCTGACTCATTGGACGACGTTCATTAAACTCATGAACTCATTTAGCTCATTGAACAACATTTTGTGTTAGGGTAAAACTAGCCTGTTAAACGTGCTCCTCTTTTACTAAACCATTCATCAAATTTCTGAAGATCAATATGTGCGGAAGATAATCTCTCGCTGAGTTCTCTTTCTTGTTGTAGTGTTTTTGCTATTTCCTAAAAGAAAATCACAATACGATTAACTTAGAACTACTTGTTTTAAATGTTTTTGCTGAACATTTAGATTATTTAGTATGTCATGTTGTTGCTTAACAATAAGCTTCTCCGTTTCCATGTCGTCTAGTTTCTTTTTAAGTCGCTTACGAATTTGCTCCAGCATTTCAGGTGTGTTATTTTTAAAATTATCAAAAATATATTTTACACTAGCCCAGAATTCTTTTTCTTTGCTAAATTAACATAATTTTTATATGAAAGATATATATAATTGTCTTACTCTGAAGTAAAATATTCCTTAATTCGAGAGAAATGTTCTTTGATCATTTCCAGAGATATAGCATCGCCCGCTTGCTGCATCCTTTCTGAGAAATCTTGCTTATCTTCCACACTTAGAAGTTCGTCTGTTTTCGTTATTAAAGAAGATTCCAACCAAGGTATCTGAATAGATTCCATTCATTATAATCACAAACTTCGAGTCGGGGAACCCTTTAAAGCTAAGAAGCTCAAAGAAAAAGAATTAAGAAGCTCCAAAACCCTCCGACTTGAAAGCTTCATGTCGCTTTTATTGCATTTCGTCATTTCAGTCCCCTCGCCCTTCAACATGTCTTAAATTTTCGAAAACATATTGTCAATTATTCGAAACGTTTGAAAACATAAATAACTTGATCTGTTTATAATCGGACAAAAATCTTTTCGAGTTTTAAGACAGTTTGTTCGAAGGTTTTTAAATCACTTTTATGGAGGAGGCACCAACTTGAAAATTAAATTTTCTAAAAAATGTTCTAAAATTTACTACTATATACCAGACTTACGAATATGTCTTGCTTTTGACTCAAAACTTTGTTTTCGCTGAGATACACGCTCCGGAAGTTGAGGCCTTTAGGTTTAGAGCAATGTATGAGCGAAAACATTAAAAGTACTATATCTCAAAGAAAATAAAATGTTTTCAAGTAAACTTTTTTTAATTTTGGAGCACTGTTTTGGCCTAAATTTTTGTAGTTTACAACTTTTTAATCCGAGCTAACCCCATAGAGCTACGGTCGTTTTATTAACTTTTAGGGGTTTGGAAAAAGGTATAAAATTTGCATAAATTGATCTCTAGCAAATCGTAGGTGATAATGCAGCCAGGTTTGAAAATGGTTTTTGAAACTACATGCTTAGGTGCAATGTTTGGAGAAAAAATTTCAAAAATCGACTTTGCTTCTGTATAAGATAATAATCCATCTTTATGCTAGTCTGTAATTCGCATATTACAGAATATAGGTATATAGTCGAATTTTTGACCCCCAAAATGAACTTTCCGTTGAAAGTGATATTTTACAAAGCTGTTCCCATAAAATTTCGCGTTGAGATAACCCATCGCTGAAGATTTTTTACTGTAATAAAAAAAAGTTATTATCAGTTTATGCGATTTTTCGGAATTTTTGGTCAAAAATCGAATTTTCCCGGGAAAGTGATGTTCTACAAAATTGATCGCTATAAAATTTAGAGTATAATTTTTGTACATGGGGTTTTTTATGCGCATAATTCTTTGTAAGGTAAAAGGTAAAAAATCGCTAGAAATCAGTGAAAAAATGTTTATAAATTGGTGCATATAGTATTTTTATATTTTTTACAATCATAATAAACTTTGAAATAAATTAAAAATCTTTAAAACTTTAAAATCTTTATTTTTTTAAAGATTAAATTTTGTAATTCTTGTAAAAACGAAATAAAATCAATTTTTTTGTTGGATTAAATTTTTTCTGTAACAAATTATGTCCCTTAGATTTCATGATGTTTGTATTTATTTTTTTCTACTATGCTTTTTCTTCAAATTTCTTCTCTTGCGGTATTTTTTGTATGCGATTCAAGTAAAAAAATGTCATTAGCCGAATCTAATATTTGTGACTCCAATTCTATCATGGCATCATGTTTCTCTTGTTGTCATTCTTTTTCAAGATATTCGTTAATCATTATATGGTCTTCCTCTTGTTTTTCGGTTTCTCTATATTTTATAAATTTCGATTTTTTCTTGAAAAATAGCTTTTTATTTGCCGCTCTGATAAAATTTCAGAATTTTTAAATTTTCTTTTGCCATCATCACTTTTAGCCTTTTGCATAAGGCCCACAATATATTGAGGATTAATTTTTTTTTAGTCCTATCTCTAACACCTTTTTCAAATTGCTCATCTAAGGTTTCCTATCTCCTCTCCCCATAATTAAGACGCTGATCGCGACCGTGTATCTCAGCGAAGACAAAGTTTTGAATCAAAAGCAAGACATATTCGTAAGTCAAATATAGTTGTAAATTTTAGAACACTTTTCAGAAAATTCAATTTTCAAGTTGGTACCAGTGATATGAACGTATACAGTTTTTGAGTACATTTACGTGTATTACACGTACACTTTCATTTTTACATGAACGTGTACATGTACTATACGTACATATACATACACGTATACGCTGTTTTTTTCGTGTACAGAATTTTTTAATTTTTTCATAATTCATAGTTTTTAAAGGGGGTAAGAATCGTGACTGCATCTCTGTCAGAAGATTTTTTCTGTCAGAAAAATCCTAGAAAGCGCTCCAATTTGAATTTATTTAGTGAGATTAACGCATGGGAAAGTTTAAAAGTCATTTCGAGTCAAAATTCGATTTCTAACAAATTCAAAACCATGTTCGAAGCTCAATACCATTGATTTTACGTGTATTTTTTGATAACCCCCCTAAAACATCCAAGATAATTTTTTTCGGCCAAAATTTCTTTCAGGCAGATGCATTTAATATGGAGAACATTTCTAGCGTAGTTTCGAAAAAATTCGAGAAATTCGATTTTTCAGCCATTTTTACACATGGTAATAAAAATTAGAGACCGAAAAAAANGGTGTTTTAGGGGGGTTAGAAAATTCAAAAAATACACGTAAAATCAATGGTATTGAGCTTCGGACATGGTTTTGAATTTTTTAGAAATCGAATTTTGACTCGAAATGACTTTTAAAAACTTTCCCATGCGTTAATCTCACTAAATAAATTCAAATTGGAGCGCTTTCTAGGATTTTTCTGACAGAAAAAATGTTCTGACAGAGATGCAGTCACGATTCTTACCTCCCTTTTAAGATGTGGATCATTATTACTATTTTACTGCTACTGTTTTACTGTTGTGTTAAATAATTATTGGATTGCTGGGAATTTAACACTAACCATATATACAGTTTTCTAAGAAAAAGGTTCAGTTTTTAACAGCACTTGTCTCAACTTTTTAAACACGTTACTTCGCCGTGTTCCATTTCTATTGTGTTCCTTGGGATAGTTCGAACTCTTGAAACATCGTCTCTTATGACGTCATTGATGAGTCGCTGTTTGTTATTCCTCTGCATATGTAGAAAAGGACACATGATATTAATCGATTCATTGTGAGTAAACTAGACAGAAAAGATTGTGAATGTTTTGAAAAGGTCATATGTAAAAAAACACGTCGATTACTTGAATCAATATTTTGTTTCTAACATTTCATTTCCTTTATTTATTAGTCTAGTAGCCAAGTTTTCTCATGGCGAACGTTCATAATAGAGCCCTCACAGAAGTTTTGAATTTTTTGGAACCAATCGACGCGGATTCATGCAGTTTGGTATGTAAAAAATGGGCTAAAACTATTTGCCAAGGAGAATGGTTTCTTCCGAGAAAAATTATTGATTCTATAGAGTTTGCCAAAAATTATGATGTTATTCTTCAACATGGAGTTCAACATAATTTTAAGTCGATTAATGTTGAAAATCCTCGAGATAGTTGGTTCCTATATCATAAACGGAGATCATTGTCGCTTCATCATCTCGGTCCAGGATGGGAAAAAGACATAAATACAGAGAGAAAGGCCTTCGATCCAAGTCCGATAATTGAAGAGGAAGAAGCTCATTTGGATTGTGCAACATGTTCATATAAATGCGAATTTATTGTGTCTAATATTTCTACGCAAGCATTTTTGCTAACAAAATATATTTTTCGAAGAATGAAGATGTATTTTTTGGATGATGTTTTGTTAGAAATATTTAGATCATTGGTAAGATTTATGCGGAGTGTTACAGCACAAGTAGGGATGTTACATGCCAAAGTAGAAAAAGTGGCAAACACCATGCCAAAACGAGGCATTTACGTGACATTTTTTGGTTGAAATTTTTGCTCAAAAATCAAATTTTTTGCTCAAAATTTATTGAAATTATCGGTCTTAGAAATTTTCACCAAAACCCCTAGACACCAGAAAACTGACTATCTAGGGATTTTCTTAAGCGAGAAATCGATTGATCGCATTTTCAAGGCATTGTAAAATTTACCCGACCCTGATTCAGGGAAAGTGAAAATTTCTAATTTTAGTTCATTTTCGCTTCAATACACCCTCCTCTTCCCTGAATCAGGATCGGATAAATTTTTCCATGCCTTGAAAATGCGCACAATCGATTCCTCACTTAAAGGGGAGAGTCTCATTTGGGGGTTATTCTCCGAAAAATTTTTTTTGCCAAAACAGCCTATATAAGGGTAAAATCATGCAAAAAATCGATTCTGCGCACTTCCGAAGCGTGAAAACGCTTCCTTGACCCTAATTCAGGGAAGGAATTAGTGTATTGAAGCGAAAATCAAACATTTTCGATTTTCGCTTCAATACACCCACCCCATTCCCTGAATCAGGGTCAAGGAAGCATTTTCACATTTCGGGAATGCGCGCAATCGATTTTCTCATGATTTTACCCCTATATAGGCTGTTTTGGCAAAAAAAATTTTTCGGAGAATGACCCCCAAAAGAAAGAAAACCCCTAGGCAACTAGTTTTTTAGTGAAATTTTCTAATTTTAGCCATTTTCGCTTCAATACACCCTCTCTTTCCCTGAATCAGGGTCGGAGAAACGTTTTTACGCTTTTTACGTAATGCGCGCAATCGATTTCCCGCATAAAATTATTCCTAGGCAAAATTTTTATCCGCTTTTGGACAAAGCAAAAAAAAATTAGCTCCGAACGGATCGAACCGACGGGGCCAAGTTGCTTAACTTGCCAGATCGGACGGGATCGCTCCTTACTAACTTTTAAGAAATCCGCCCGGATTATGAGTTGAAATGGATTTTACACTTTATAATTTTTCATAAATTTATCATTTAGGTAAAATCTTGTGGACAGCGACTTCATATAGACAAACTTATGTTTATTCCACAACTTCCTTGCAATAATCTCAAAATCTTCAACGAATTAATTCGACCATTTTTTAAAAATTTATCCGAAATTCTATCCAACTTGATTTTCGTCGACGTCATTTATATCGACTTAGCGCCAAAAGAAATTCAATTTTTGATGGAAAATTTTCCGATTGAAGAGTTTAATCAGAAATACGACACAAATTTGTATATTAGTATAAGAAATAGTGGAATGACTTATGAATTGAATGAAGTTGTCGTTAAAAAATTGCTCTCTGGTTATAAGATTTTTAATCGGCTTTCGACAAGTTTGAATCTCCATCGAATGGAATGCGAAAATTTTTGTGAAATTTATTTAAAGGTGAGTGAAAATTTTCTCCTAGAATTAAGGCATCTCCTTGAATCAGGAACAATCAGATACTTCCCTAAATCGACAGTGTTATAGGGGCACCCCTAAAATAAGGGCATTCACTAAAAATGATTATTTTTTAATTACTATCATTTAGTGCAAGTAGAGGGGCTATTCAAGAAATGGGGGGGGGGTAGATCATTGGTCCCCGGCTCCGAAGTTGGCCCAAGAACCGATGACCTACCCCCCTCCACCTCGTAACACATGACTCGGTAAAATTTTACCGGAAGTAACGGGGTTGTCCAACTGTGATCGGGGTACTCCATGTTAAAAAATCAATTTTTTCAACTTTTTCATTTTGGCTCCAAATTGGCTAATTTTTGTACTCTGAGTTTTTGAACATGGGGTACCCCGATAGGGGATCATGAAAATTTTTCCGGAACACGGGACTTGCGCCAATCGATTTCTCGTACAAAAACCCCCGAGTACCAAAAATCTGGATCGATTTTTTTTCAAAAAAGAACATTTATTGAAAAAGTAAAAATATTTCGGCGGGAACGGGGTTCGAACCTGCGCCTTTGCAAAACTAACGTTTTACCAACAGTGTCATGAAGGCCGCGTATCTAATTTCCGACCAAATACTTAAGTTGAAAAGGCTTTGAAAAATTGAATTTTTAATTTTCTCCAGAGGGGGTACCTCCATAATTTTGGTGTCGTTTTTCTTCTCTTACCGTGCTCTTTCCAAAAATCGAAGTCGTAACGGGATTCGACTTAAGGTTACAAAATTCGGTGACACAAGCAGACATTTCTTGTTTAATACTAAAAGATTTCAGATATTTAAAGAAGCTAATAATCCCGAAAATTTCATCAAATTAATTCAACTCGATGGAACCTTCGTTAAAAATTTTGAAAAACAAATAAAATTTTTCGAGGGTGTCTTAAAAATCAAACCAAAGGATGAAGATGACTCTAGTGATGATGAAGAATTCGATAATGAAAATGAAGAGGAAGATGACGAAAATGAAACTGAAAAATTCTACGTACTAAGTCGTCCAGATTTTTGGGCTTTAAAAATCAAATTAGAGATAGAGAAAGTTGAACCGTGGTTTGATTATTTTTATGAAGAAAGAAGTCTACTTCATACCGACCCGAATATTTTTGATACCAGAGATTGGACTTGGTGGGAAATTATGGAAAATATTGAAATAATATCTTGGCAACAAGCGAAAAAACGGGATATTAAACGAAAACGAGGAAAAGATTGGGAGAAGCAATATAATCGCCGCCATTCGATGCACCGTTGGTTGCAGCATAGAAGCGATGGAATTTTAGAGGTTAGAACGGAACCGGTAGAAAATCAACAAAATACATTTATTGTCACACGTGGTAAGTTTTATAGAAGTTGAATAGCACTGACACTTTATTTTTAGCCACATTTGAGATGTATTTTGACGATGAAGGCTATAAAAATTCCCATGAAAAATGATCTTCAAAAAGAACTAATTTGTCATAGGTTTTTGGATCTTGCTACTCTAAAAATATCGAAAATCACCATTTTTCAAGAATAAATTAGCCTAAAATAAAAAAAACTTCTGTGCTAACATACCAAACTCAATATACCAAAATTTTCCTGGAAATCTGGGCTACATATTTTGTGACAATCAATTTGGCTGAAAATCCCCGTGTCGTAAATGCGCAAGATTATGATAAAAAAAAGTTGATAAAATTTTCTATTTTTTTTACCTTTTTCTAAAAATTTATGTACTTTGTTGACGTCATGACTCAAATGGGTCATTTTCTTTCTTAGCATATTTTGGTCTCAGAAAAAAGAAATAGTGCGTACAAATTTTGTATTGCTTTTATCTTAAAATAAAAGTGTTGAGCTATGAAATAGCGTTTACTCTCGATTCTATGGGTTTTTCGTAGTCTTTTTCTTTCTATGACCCTGAAAAAGTGTATAAAAGAAATTTGGTGTTTTGTAATTTTTTTAGTGTAAAATAAAGTAGCAGCTTTTTGTCTTACGCTCAGCTCCAGGCATCTCATCAAGTGGTGCATCGGCCGGGAAACGAACCCGGGTCGCCCGCGTGACAGGCGAGCATTCTACCACTGAACCATCGATGTATCGACTCTCACAACTCGAAATTCCACACGACTCACCCGGCTTACAAAACAACTTCAGGTAGTTGATCAACCAATATGCTTCAGTAAACATTTCAGGATGAAATTTCACCGCTTCATTACATGCTTCTATTCCTCCTGGATAGAAAACATACGCGAAACCGCCACAAAGTGCGATGTCAAAAGTAATCGTTTGATTAAGGAAATGGTCGGGCGAGCAGTTAGGTCCAAGTTGGAAATGAGCTGCCGGTAAACCCCATGTGTCAGGATTTGGATTTGGGCTTTCCTGAAATGCTGAAATTAAAATCAAATTATAATCCCACTACCCTAGTGATATCATCTGGAATGTTAGGTTTCACAAAGTTCCAAATCTTAATAAAGTTTTTTCCGTCCCATTGCATTGCAAACACTCCACCACCAGCTTGGTTAAAAGGTACAGGGCGATCATTTTAGTCTGCAACATCAATGTTTTTAGTCGTTCTCGCACCCCCTATAACGAATTAATATGCGGTTTTTTTTAAATGATAGCTGATCAATGGTAATAAATGTTGATAAAAATTTTTGAAATCCGTTGATTCTAACATTTTAAAAAATTATTTTGAAGTTTTCAAAGTCGATTTTCTTCACCTTAACAAAATGTTATAAATTTAATTTGTTTATGAAAATATAGAGCTTTAGTCCCTCTAACACATACAAAAAACCGTATATAAAAATTATTTAACAGTGACGAGATATTTGACTTTGAAGTTGATAGTCATAAAACGAGGCAAAAACAAAATGACGCACCCGGGAATCGAACCCTCGACCTTCTGGCTG
>OZJO01000529.1:26024-57111 GCA_900406225.1 Acrobeloides nanus | reverse complement strand
CAGAAATTTTTTCATGAAAATTGATGTTCTACAAAGATGTTCGCCGTGATCTCAGGAATTCATTGAGCTATCGCTTAGCCCAAACGGATTTAAAATGACAGAGATGTGGCATTTAAAGTTTGGTCAGATTTTATTTCCCGCAACTGTACCTCACTTGAGCACTAAATGCCGTGGCGGTGATAGGCGGTGATTTTTTAGCCCAAATTATATATGCCATTTGGAAGGTCTAATGATACTCCTTTAATCCTCGAATGACCAAAAAATACCGCTTTTAACTTGTCCGATATATACACGTTTTAAGGTAATCCGTCACTTTCGAAAAAATTCAGTAACTTTAAAAAGTACAACTCAAAAACAACCATATAATTCAACAATAACCAAAATAACGATTATAACATTTAACTCTACTCATCTTCTCACCAATAAGCACAAAAAACCGCATCGAAAAAGTCAACAGATAGAGAATTTATCTTTCTTTTGTTGAAAACACTGGGTTTTTGGGGTATGGTTTTCTATTTGGGTATGGTACTTTAGGGGGTTAAAATTCCATGAAAAAATGTCTACCCGGGAAAAAAGTATTATGGATTTTAATTCTCCAGATATCAATCTATAATTCCCTTGTCATAACTCAGAATTGATAGGTGGACGATTTTTTTACTTCGTGCAAGTGGACACCCCCTCCAATACCCCTGACGGTCCCTAGGTTTAATGCATTAAAACTGAAAACTTGTTATTTACTTTTTTGCTTGGTTCCTGGTTCAAGGCTTTTTGTGTTTTCATACTTCAAAAATACACAAAGCGGAGAATTTCTTTACTAACTCAATATAAGTATATTTTTCAGAAAGTTAGTTGAAAAGGATATACCGTAAAACTTCTAATAGAGCCCCATGTAAACGTAAAAATTTTCTTAAAAATCGAGTTTAAGTCGGATTTCTTCGAGCGAGCACTTTATGGATAGCCCTGAGGATAGGGAATATGTTATATAAAGAATTATTGAAAAATATTTTATTTTCGTCGAAATATGGCCTTTTGAATTTTTTTTTAAATTTTAAAAATTTTAAGCCTTACATTCAAAAATCAAAATTAAGTCGATTTCCTTCGAGCGACCACTTTTTGGATAGCTAAGCGTATGAGGAACATTATGTAAAAGAAATTATTGACAATGATTTCGATTTCACAGAGATATGATTTTTTGAAAAAAATGTCATTTTTTCAACTTTTTCAAATTCAAAGGGCCATAACTCAGCGAAAATAAAATATTTTTCAATAATTTTTTTTATAGAACGTTCCTTTCTACAGTAGCTATCCAAAAAGTGGTCGCTCGAAGAAATTCGATTTAAACTCGATTTTTAAAAGAGCAATCATTAACACCTTCTAATAGAGCCCCATGGGGTTCTATTAGAAGTTTTACGGTATTACCTTTTATATCTTTGAAAAATTGGTTCTACTAATAAATTTATAGAATGGTTGTAGACAAGCCTATTTCTTTGGACCGGCTATATCACCCTACTCTGGCTACTATCTTCAGTTGTATCTTGTATACCACTTGTATATTATCTACTCTACTGTTCATCCTGACTTTTTATATCATCCTTAAAAAATCTACAAAAGAAATGGTTGATTATAAATACATCCTCATGGCACAATGCATTTGGAACTTTTTATTCGATCTATGCATGAATGCATGGCAGCCAATTGTGGCATACCCTTTCTTTTTGGCCTATTCGAAAGGGGTTATCAAATATTTGGGATTGAAAGGATCATATTTGTCAATACAAGCCGTATTGTTTGTAGCTTCGGGATTAATCCATTGTTTACTGTTTGCTTTATTTTATAGAGCTGTGCAAATTTTTTATGGGACTATTATTTATGAAATATTTAATGCAAGAAAGAGGCTGATATGTACTTATTTTATTTCTGGCGTTATCTTTATTGGGTCTTTTCAAAGTGAGTAAAAAGGGTGGTTCACAAAAAATTTTTTGAAAGGGTCTAAAAACATAAATATCCGCCTCATGGTTTGTGGATCTGTTTATAAAGAGGTGTTTTTATAATTTTTCGGCTGATGATGAGGTGATGAAGGGGAAGGGACGATCAACTCCCATTCCATGTGTGCCTCCACAATGAACCGCTCCCCTTTTGTGCTAACGCTAACGAGTCAACTTTGAAATAATTTTAGCTTCTTGCATTTTATTCCTTGCATCTGGCCTCATAGACAAAGCCGAAGAAATTAATTATCGTCTATCTTCGCTCACAGACACCAACCCCTATGGCCAACCAGGCCTCTTACAACTTTTTATATATGAGCCTTCCACTTCCGGGTGCGATTTAGAACTATGCGGAAACGTTTTAGCCACTGGAACATACATCACTGGCCCAGTCTTAATTACCTCCTCCATTTTTGGATTTCTTATCTACACTTCATGTATATTCCGTTTGAAAAAACTAAGGCCACATGTTAGTGCAGTCACTTATAAAATTCATCAAACGTTTATCAAGATTTTATCGATTCAATTTACGCTATTTATGGCATTTTTGATCCTCCCAGTATTGGTGTTGTACTTTTCTTATTTACTAGAGTTATCTAATGGAAGTTTTATATCGACGATTGCACTCATACCCACTGGATTCCATTCGTTGGCTAGCTTTTCTGTAATATTGTATTCGATCAAGCCTTATAGAATGTTTCTAATGGATAGGATACATAAGTTAGCAGTGAAATTGAAGTTGGCTAAAGAAAAAGTTGAGATACTAAATGATAAGATTATTCTTTTTTCTATATCAATACGCCCTAATGCTTAAATTACAACATGCTTATACCGGTGCAGGCCCGTACGCGCATTGAGGCCCCTGAGGCCCGGGCCTCAAGGGCCTCAAAAAAATTTTAGCGCCTTCGGCGCGAAAAACAAGGGGGATAAAGTGATTTTTGAAAATCTCTGGGTAGGGCCCAAAACTTTGAAGCTCGTACGGCCCTGTACCGATGCATTGTGGTGTTGGGCTTAAATGATATATTGTATTAAATGATATGTTTATGAAATAAAATTTTATATTAAAATTCCTTTTTTATCGTTTTGCAATTCGGGAAGGGGGCGCCGAAAGGCAAAAATTTCCTTTAGACCCCCCGCGCCGCGCGAGGAGGTTTACGACCCCCCCCCCAATTCAACTATGATACAGGGTGATTCAAAAGTTCGTGGACACTTTTATAATTTATAACAACCAACAAAAAACAACGAAATAACAACAAAACTTATTCAAAATATCCCCCTGAGTTTCAATGCACGCGTTTAGTAGCTTCGGGAAATCATCAATGACTTTTCTCAACGTTTTCAATGGGATTTCTTCCAAACTTTATATAAAAACGAGAGGTACTACTAAACAAGAGCAACCGTAAATGACGTGGGCATTTTTTCGAAAAAAATTTCTCTTAAAATTTTCTAAAAATCACTCTATAGGGGTTTTTCGATGCGGGGAATCCAAAAAATGTACTCCCGAAGCTTGAAAAAATATCTTGACCTGATATCATCTAAAAACTTGGCCCAAACCTAATTTTTGACGATTTTTTGAATGAGGTTTGGGCCAAGTTTTTAGATGATATCAGGTCAAGATATTTTTTCAAGCTTCGAGAGTGTTAAATGCGGATGCACTTAATTATTGTTTGAGTATAATACACCTTTTATTAAGGCTTTATAACTAAAAAATCGCATAAAAATTATATATCATAAAAAAGCATAAAAAGAATTTATGTGAAAAGATGACGACTGTGTGCTGTTTGAATGTTTTGGAAAGTGGACAGTGTTAAAGCATATGTCTGGATGGTGAACAGAATGGAAAAGCTTGAAATTGTCATGGACAGGCAATGGATAAAGCATAAAACACATTGAAAGTGGGCTTTCAACAGGGAGTGTTCATTTTTTCATAACTCCACTACAATTGTTCAAAACTCCGTTCCGAGGGGTCTGCCTATGTTCCTGCTTACAGCCCAATTACGTCAACAAATTGTACTTTATTGTGAATTCTATCCATAATTTTTATAATTTATTATATAAAAATTTAGATCAAATATCTATTTACACCCAGTCTTATACCAATTTGGTATATCCACAGCAAAATAATTATTATGATCATCTGGAGTTTGATCTTGGACTGGAATTGAACCACTGCATGAATCATCATCAGCACGAAGGCAGACTTGATAAGATGAGCCAGGGGACATATCATTAGGGTACCAAATCTAAAGTTTAAATTTTAGATTGATAGATGGACAATTGTCCAACATGAAAATATGTTAAAAATATAAAAATAAATTTTTGTTGAGTTTTTGTATTTACAAAAATATATTAAAATTACAATTGTTCTATACACCAAAACTTGAGGGGGAAACTTATTTTTTCTTGTTTTCGGCTCATGAGTTGTGGTTACATTCCTGCGTACCACCCCTTTCCTAAAACACTGATTACCTCGAAACGATGATGCACTGGAGGATCAAGAATATCTTCAATTTTTAGTGGTAAATGTGGAACGGAGTCTTTGTTGTGCACAATACGATATGTATAATTGAGCTATAATTGAAAATTATCTCAATATCCTGCCTAACTATTCCTTACATAGCTATCATGAGCTTTAGCAAAATCTTGGTTTCCAGTTCTAGGCTCGCCAAAAGTTACTACTTTAACTTTTTCTGGTTTAAACAACTGTGATTTCACAAGAGCCGCTGACATTAATGATGCTAGTGAGCCGCCAAGTGAGTGTCCCACGACCCATAGTTCATAATCTGTGTATTGTAATTTTAATGATTGGATGCCAGTTTTCNTGGTTTAAACAACTGTGATTTCACAAGAGCCGCTGACATTAATGATGCTAGTGAGCCGCCAAGTGAGTGTCCCACGACCTAAAAAAGTTTGATAGATCAAGGCATAGTTACTAAGTATATGCTTCCCCCCCCCCTCATCTCATATCGGCCAGAGGTAAAATCTCTATTTTTGTTTTTAACAAAACTTTGGCGGAAGAATCTCCTTACTCTGAAATTTTACTCCTAATGCCCTGGGAGAGTAGAAATTTTAAATTATGAATAATTTACCCATAGTTCATAATCTGTGTATTGTAATTTTAATGATTGGATGCCAGTTTTCATGTCTCCGGTATCCCATAAAGTGTTGTAGGCATCGTCGAAATATTTGTCGACCTTGCCACCAACTTGGGGAAATGTTACTATTTTATTGAATAGAAGGTCGCCTCCTTCTGATGCTAGCTAAATTTTAATTTTTTTAAACTTTGGAAAGGACAAAAATTATATTACTTGAAGAGCTCCTTGTGTACCACGGAAAGCAATTATAATAGCTTTATCGGTTGGCGAAACTGCTAAATAGGCAAAGCAATAGGCCTAAAATTAGGATATCCATGATTTGATAGGAACTCAGACCAGAGTCCAAAAGTGACCTAACATCTATTCCAGGGACCCAAGACCCAAATGACCCCGAATAAAAAGCCAGGAACCATACAATTCTATATGGTTTTCTGGCTTTTTTTCGTAAAATTATTTTTTGTTGGAACTTTCGTTGTACTAGCGAAAAATAATTGTACGAAAAGTACATGTACGAAAAGTTCGTACGAAACATAATTGTAGAACAATTGTACGAAAAGTTATACTGCCTTTTCTAATGGTTGGAGGGGGATATGAAGTCTACTTATATTCGATAAAATTTTACATCGTCTCCATCACATTTTACGGTGTAAGACTTATAAAGTGTTGCACTAGGAATATTGTTTGTCAAACAAGCTTGGATCTAAACATAAAAACTTTCTTTCAACAATTTAAATTTTTTATACTTGGTCATCATTTTCTCCATTAGTGGCGCCTATAAGAGGCAAGACCTTTTTTCTAGCAAAATCATCGGTGTATTCAAATCCAACCGGGACAGGCCTTGGACAATCATAAGCATAACCAACAGTATTATTGTTGGTACAGCCAGAACCAAGAGTGTCACATTTACTTGATGATAAACACCATCTAAAAATATATTTTGGATTAGAACAAGAGTCTAGATAGGCTCCAAAAATTTTTCTAAAAGACTCCCCCAAAAAATACATTAAAAAAATTTCGGGCTTTTTAGTTTCTTAATTCTGAGGAGAGGGTAGATCCAAGGACTTAGTTTCTCACCCCCCTCCCCCCCCCTCCATCCATATCAATATCTAGGTTCAGAGGAGCAGAGGAGTGTCTTTAGAAAATAGGTAGCTAAGAGTATAATTACTTACTCGCACAACAAAAATAACTCAAATTTTCCCGAACAATCTCCACAAGATGTATATTTGCTACACTGGGCATTTATTAGCCCAAGATTCAATAAAATCAAAATAAGAATTTTAAGCATGGTTTCAATGGGTTACCTTAAAATTTGAAATGTGTTTTATGTTATACTTTAACCCTAATCTTTTTTCTTTGGGGTCTGTTGGACCCCAGGTTGCCGGATTAGGGTTAAAATGCATGCCTCAGCAATGCTCTCAATCGATTTCCTCCTAGAAAAACCCGTAGATAACCGGTTTTCATGCAAAAATTCGAATTTTAGATTCATTTCAATACACCCACCCATTCCCTGAATCAGGGTTAGGGAAGCGTTTCAAGGTATAGCAATGCTTTCGTATAGAAAACTCTCAAGGGGATTTCTACAATGATTCGAGTCAGAAAAATAAAAAGCCATGAATTTATGGATAACCCATAACTATCTGGGACCTAAATGAGGTCTGCTCATAACTTCAGAACACTTGTGCCTTTGTACTCCCAAAAATTGGTCGTTTATCAGCGCGAAACCAGTGCTGTTCCTTGTTGATAATTAAATGTTTATTGTTAAATTGATTATTTTCATAGAGGAATTCCTTTACCTATGCACTTATAAAAAAGGTCTTTATAATCTTATTAACTAGAGACCTATGTGTTTTGTTTGGTGTTTTATCAAAAAGAGCCAAATCGCTCCATTGTCTATCAAATGGTCCCATTAGAGTTTAACGGCTATAATAAATTTTTGTTTTGCCCGACCTTTGCCTTTGCCCGATCTATGAAGTTTTAAAGTACTTTTATGAAAAAAACATTGATTAGTACAAATGTCCATAAGTTGATCAAAAATTGTTTTCCTTCAAAGCCTACCCCAATCCCAGTGGCGTAGCTACGGGGGACACATGTGTCCTTTTGTCACAAAGTCTGAAGCCAACAAGTATTTAGGTTAAAAAGTCATATATAAGGGTTTTTCCATGTCAGAAACACGAATTTGGCCTTCGTTTTTCTTGTATCATCGTGTAAAGATCGGAAAGTTAGCAAAAAACGTAAAATTAGGGGTTCGCGATGGAAATGACTCAATTTATCTATATTAAAAAGGGTCTGGCTAACAAGCGAACACATAAAAATGTTCAGCTCGCTTTGCTCTACACATTGAGAGCAAAAAACCGCTTTCAAGTGCTGCTTTGGGTAAGAAGTTAGCCATTTTCTAAAAAATTTTCGAAAAAAATCAAAATGTCCAAATCACCCCTTTACACGATGATACAAGCGAAACGAATTCCGAATTCGTGTTCCTGGCATGAAAAAACCCCTATATATGACCTTTTTGACCCAGATACCGGTTGGCTTCAAACTTCGTGACGCACAGGACACATGTGGGGGAGAGATCCGTGGATCCACCCGAATCCGATAAATGAATAAATTTACCCAATGGTCCCATTATGTTTTTGTCCAAAATTTAAAAAATGAATGTGGATCAGTGAAATTCAAAAGTGATCCCCAAAATTTGGACCTAGCTACGCCCTAGTGGATGGTATTTTGTAGATGTTGTGGCTCCCGAATTATATTTATTGACTTACAACATTGAGAACGAACACACACATGTAAGCCAGCGGATAGACTAAAGAGCTGCCCTGAAGCAGAAAGAGATGTTGATTAGCCATTGGCTGGATGTGTGCAGATATTTAGATCGGTTACACCATTGTTCCCTCTCCCAACAGATCAAAATTATGAATATGATTACGATAGTGGGGTGAGGGGTACAGTGGCATAAGGAAGGGGAGGAGACAGGTGAGCCGGAATTCTTTCAAAAATCCCGATCATAAGTTTCCCTCTTATGTTTTTTGGAAAACAAATATAATGTGTATTTTAGTGCATAAATGGAGCCCCGCATTTGGAGTTCTGAAGAGAGAAGGGCGGAGAGACACTTGCGGACGAAAAGTTTGACGAATTTGAATTTTTTGAAAAAATTTTTAAAAAATTATCGGCTTCCGCAAAATTCCCATCCGCAAATGTCCGTCCGCAAATGTCCGTCCGCAAATGTTCCGTCCGCAAATGTCCCGTCCACAAATGTCCGCAAGTGTCTTACCGCCAAGCGAAGCTGTTGCATTAGTAGAAGAGGATAGAAATTCCTTCATTTCTTGTTTATTCTCTGTGCTTTTATGTGCTTATGAGAGGGTTTTCGTAATATTGTTGCCTAAAAATTTTTTCAACTTTCATAAGTTGTTTTGGTAGATCTTTTATAATATGTCCTTATAGATCAGTGGTAGAGCACTGATCGGCGCGCCAGAGTTCATGGTAGTAGACGATTTTTTCATTTCAAAAAGAAAGTGAACAGTCGTCTGGGGAAGTCGTTATCAGTTTAATTAATGACATATCTAAAATTCTTGTGCAACCACAAATAAGCCGCTTTTTTGTACTGCATTAATACTACNCGTCTGGGGAAGTCGTTATCAGTTTAATTAATGACATATCTAAAATTCTTGTGCAACCACAAATAAGCCGCTTTTTTTGTACTGCATTAATACTACCCATTCTGTTCATTAGGGTGGGCTTAAAGTTCCTGATCACTTTGAAATTTTATAACATACAACGTAAAACAATAAAAATTGAGACCGAGTCCTGATTCAGTCACGAAGATTTAGCTTAGATGTAGGATATATTGGAGAGTCTGCCACTCAGCTTATATTAAGTGGTGTAGCTAAACTCCTTAAAACGAAGGTGGTGGGGAAGTACTATAGCTGATTTGTGGAAAATGGACATTTTTGAAGAAGAAAAAAATTTCAGATGCGGTAGGTTCTACTATAGTTCATTTTTGTAACTTTTTGAGCGAAAAATGGATTTTTTATCCAAAAAAATCGAATTTTAGGCAAAAATCTTATTTTTTGGCAAAAAAATCAATTTTTATTTTTGGTGAAAATATACCACTTTTATTGATAAAATGGAGCAAGATGATCGTTTTTTGCAAAAGAACATTTGTTTTTTAAATTTCAAAGTCGGAAAAACATGTCCTTGGGAAAAATATGTCACTTAGGGTAAATTTTCCAGGGGTTGCTCTGAAAGATTTTCCCTAAATGATGCCAGTCCCCAGTAGCGTATGGAGAAGGGTCGTCTAGGGGGGGGGGGGACAATTTCCCAAAAAGACTGTTTTCCACAAAAAACATAAGAGGGGATTTTTATGATTGGAATTTTTTTAATTTTGGCCCACTAGGGGCACCTTCCTGCCCTCTTGTCTACAACACTGGTCCTCTCCCAGGGACAGTCTACCCCACCTCTTCTATTGAATATTTATTCATAAGCACGTAGATTTATCTAAATGGCTTATGCTTAAGGCTATAGATCCTGATAGAAGTGAGTGTTGATTTGTATGAAGTTTATTGGTCTTACATCCATGGTACACTGAACATTGTTAAAGTTGATTTTTTTCTGGAAAAATTTGTCATTTTTGTTATATGTTGCATAGATTTTTATTTGATTAACCTAAAAATGCACTTGTTTGACGTATCTTTGAAAAAAAATATTCCGCTAGAAATATAATTTAAACTCCGTAGAATATTTTTTTAGAAGGAATTATTCAATTTATTAAAGTTTTCGCGAAGTTATGACAAATTAAAAATGATGTCAATTTTTTCGGACTTGAAAAAAATTCTCAAAATCGAAAAAAGTTTCTCAGTCACAAATGATAATGTTTTTGTAAACATGTTATTAGCAAAAAAAATAAATTAAAAACCGCAAACACATTTTATTTTTATACAAAAAACCGTACATAGGCAAATGACGTCTCTAATTTTTATCCAAATGTCGACCTTAAAGGACCAGTCCAGTCAGTTACAACCATATGAAAGATGATATATTCGGAAAGATCATGAAAAATGGAGCATTTTTTGTTTTTACGGCATGCTCTGAATCGTTGTAGTTTTCAAGATAATTGCGTTTGAAATTTTGAATTTGTGTACAAGCTCTTCGTTGTAATACACAAACTCTTTTGAATTTTTTTCGGAAAAATCGATTTTTGCATAAATTTTTTAAATTTTCATAAAATGAACATTGTAGCAATTTTTTATAGCTAAATGAGACGAACNATTTTTTGTTTTTACGGGATGTTCTGAATCGTTGTAGTTTTCGAGATAATTGCGTTTGAAATTTTGAATTTGTTACAAGTTCTTCGTTGTAATATACAAACTTTTTTGAATTTTTTGCGGAAAAATCGATTTTTGCATAAATTTTTTAAATTTTCATAAAATGAACATTGTAGCAATTTTTTATAGCTAAATGAGACGAACAAAATGACACCAAAATTATCCAATTTAAACATTATTTTGGGTTATTGAAACGAAAATTCTGAATCATGTTTTCGTTTCAATAACTCAAAACAATGTTCAAATTGAATAATTTTGATGTCATTTTGTTCGTCTCATTTAGCTATAAAAATTGCTTCAATGTTCATTTTATGAAAATTTAAAAAATCGATGCAAAAATCGATTTTTCCACAAAAAATTCAAAAAAGTTTGTGTATTACAACGAAGAGTTTGTAACAAATTCAAAATTTCAAACGCAATTATCTCGAAAACTACAACGATTCAGAACATGCCGTAAAAACCAAAAATGTTCTGTTTTTCATGATCTTTCCGAATATATCATTTTTTCATATGGTTGTAACTGACTGAACTGGTCCTTTAAGTCTAAGTCTAAGCCCAAGTTTAAGCCTAAGCATAAGCCTAAATCCAAGCATTATAACAGCATTTATAGATATGGAAGATATGCTTGAAGTTGAGTATGGATCAAAAACTGGTTTATTTCAATTATGATACAGAAACAAAAGCACAGGCTAAAATTTTTCTAAGTACAAAAAATTTGAAATATGCATATTCTGGTACTACTATCGATTAACGACCGCATTGAACATGAATTTTTTCGAAAAAATTTTTTAGAAAAAAAATGTTTTTAAGAATATGCCATAAATGTTACGTCCCCATCGGTTCAGGAAAATTTTCGCGTACCCTGATTTTCAGGGTCAAACTTAATTTTTCACGCTTCGAAAATACGTGCAATCGATTTTTCGCCTAGAAATTACGCTAAAAAGTCGGTTTTTACAAGAAAATCGGAAAAAAATTTTTTCGAAAGAATTCAATGCGGTCGTTAATCGATAGTAGTATCCATATTCTCAAGATAAAACTTTCATGATATCAATATTAATTGTTAGTCTATTAATTGTTAGTCATTCATGATTCAGTAACAAAAAATTTTCTCCTTATAAAACTCCAAAAATAGAGCGTTCAGTTAGTAAATCGAATCAACTGTTCTTGACGGTTGCCCCTGTGATTAATCATAATACTTTAATCTTTGACATTAAGCGCGTCATGGAAATTTTGTTTGTTTCAAACGGAAGCCGAAAGACGCCCTTTTCCTTTTTAATTTGACGTGGCTAGTATAAAAATGAACGATCCGATTAGAAAGAAAAAAAAACAGTTTCATTTTGCTCAAATTCGATTTCGAAATGTTATCCTTGTTTGAAAATTCGATATTGACTAGGAAAGATGGAACTTATTTGGCCAAAGGAAGGGATGTTTTAAAGGTAAATTTAAATATTTTTCTGGGAGCAGAGAAAATTATGAACTAATCAAAAATCAATTTGTGTTTTGGGTTGCTTGAAATGATTAGAGCTAAAAGGATTAAGTTTAGGTTTAAGCTTAGCCTTAGGCTTAAGTTTAGGTTTAGCCTTAGGCTTAGCTTTAAGCTTAGCCTTAGGTTTAAGTTTAGGCTTATCCTTAGGCTTATCCTTAACCTTAACCGTAGCCTTAAGTTTAGATTTAATACTCGGTTTAGGCTTAGGCCCGAGATTTAGGCCTTACGCAATTTTTTCCAAATAAAAAATATTGAAAAAATTGCTCAAAAATAAAGTTTTTTTTGGGCACTCTATAAAAAAATCAATTTGTAGGACAAAAAAGTTGGCCTTTACTTTGCTTCTTGTAACAAAACATCAAAAGAATTTACTCAAAAGTTGAACAATTTTTATAAAATAATTAAAGAGAAAGGAGAAGAGAATTTTGAAATTATTTTTATTTCTTGTGAAATTCGAAAAGCTGATAAAAGAAAGTGCATAAAATTCGGACATCAAGACTGGTTATATTTGCAATTGGAATACCCTGCTATGATGTAAGAATTTTTATTTTTGCTTCACCATACCTCACTCAGCATTTTTTTCCAGTCTTTCTCACGGTTGAGAAAAGTTGAAAGTTAGTCACAAAGAACCAGGGTTTCCAACTAGAGACCGCTGTATATTTCTCTCCATGAAAAGTGTTATATATTTTTAGTTGTAACCTATAGTCCTTTCATGGGTAGAGAAAAAAAGTGTCGACTTTGTAGTGCAGTGGATAGAGAAAGTGACCGCCCGATCTGGCAAGTTAAGTAACGATGAGACAGTCGGGGTTCTATCCCCGGAAGTGTCAAAATTTTAAATTTTATATGACGCTTCCTTGACCCTGATTCAGCAAATGGAGTTGGTGTAGAAATTTTTTTGATTTTCGCGTCAATACACCAACTCCATTCCCTGAATCAGGGTCAAGGAAAAGTTTTCATGCTTATTTTTAGAATAATACAAGAACTCTTCAAAGTGAAAATTTTGCCCACATTATTAATTTTTGATGAAAATCATATATTCTTCAATGAAAATGGAGTTGAATTTATAAAGTAAAACTTTATAATTATTATTAAAGCTCAAAAGCTTAGGCTTAGCCTTAAGCTTAGATTTAGTATTCGGTTTAGGCTTAGGCTTACTCTTAGGCTTAGCCTTAAACTTAGCCTTAAGCTTAGCCTTAACCTTAGGTTTAGCCTTAAGCTTAGATTTAGTATTCGGTTTAGGCTTAGGTTTACTCTTAGGATTTAGGCTTTTTGCCCATTTTGTCCACCGTGCGGGAGAGGAGAGGGACTCTTTTTTCATTGCCCTCCAATTTCGTTTAATGGATGAGAGAAGTTGTAGGGACAAACAAATTTTTACAATATCGATTACATTTTAATTGTTTAGCTCCTTTCTCAAAATGCTCGATTTCTCACACGATATGTTAGAAGATGGAAATGTTTTATCAAAAAGTTTATGGAGTTTCCTAAATTGGCGCCTCTTGCTCAGATCTAACGATTGCTCATTTAAAAATTCAAAGAAGAAGTTGACTCAAAGCAGATCTCAATTTTATATTGATCTATAATTTATACTTTCGAACTCAAATTAATAAAAAGCTGTTCGCTCTGATTTTCAGTGCTTTCGTGTCAATAACAAGAAAATTTGAATTTTTAAAATAAATTAGGCTCAAAATTAAGAATACATAAGTGTAGAGACCGGTACATTAAAATTTTCTATTCATTTTGTGTCAGTTTAATGACAACCTTGTAGTAAAAATGTATAGAAAAAACTTTAATTGTCAAATTTTTCAACAAATATCCAACATCTGCTATTTTTTTCACCAAAAAGTTTAATTATCTGAG
This sequence comes from Acrobeloides nanus, assembly GCA_900406225.1. Classification (NCBI taxonomy): domain Eukaryota; kingdom Metazoa; phylum Nematoda; class Chromadorea; order Rhabditida; family Cephalobidae; genus Acrobeloides; species Acrobeloides nanus. The sequence continues at coordinate 43,370 of OZJO01000529.1, read as the reverse complement.
TATTTTTAGCTTAAAAAAGTGCTTTTCAACTAAAAAATTTTGCGTATGAACTATGTAACATGGACAAATTAAAAAAAACATGGACCGACTGACCTAATAGCTAGAACCCCCTCCCCCCCCCAATCTAACTCAAGTTTGCGCTGATGGAGCCTTCTCTGCCCAACCACCATCTGAAAGTCAAATTTTTGTGCGGGTATAGAAGATTGAAGCTATACCCAGAAAGTTAACAAAAATGGCAATATGAACGAATGCACCGCACAAAAAATTCGGCAGTATAACTTTTCGTACAATTGTGGTTCGTACGAACTTTTCGTACGGTACTTTTCGCCCGAACCTTTCGTACGAACTTTTCGTTGCCTGATTATCAATAAAATCCGTTTGGTTTAAATTTTTTCGTGTCAATAAACGGATTTTATTGATAATCAGGCAACGGAAAGTTCGTACGAAAAGTCAGTACGAACCACAATTATACGAAAAGTTATACTGCCAAAAATTTCGCACGGATCTACCGTACATGAATTTTCCGCATGGATCTACCGCACTGGATTGTCCGCACATTTACACATCCGCACGGAATGACCAAACGGATTTTCCGCACAAGGAGCTTCCAGATCTTCTGCACAAGGAGCTCCCGGATCTTTCGCACATTTTTTGTATTAATAAAAGTTGCCTGAATTTCAATAAAATCGTGTTTATTTAAACGATTGGCAAAAAAGCTTTAAAAAATGTGAGAAAAAAATTCAAAAATGTGCAGAAGATCCTTGTACGGAAGATTCTGTGTAGAAAATTCATTCCATGCGGAAGATCCTGTGTGGTCAATTCCTTAAAAAACTGTGCAGTGCATTCGTTCCTATTGCCACAAAAATTAGGAAAAAGAAAAAATCAGCGCCACAGGCAAAACTTTTTTTTGAAAAATGCTTGTTTTTTGTTAAAAATGCTCAGAAAATGACGATTTTTGTTGTAAAATTGTCAAATTTTGTACTTTTTTTTTGGAAAAATATCAAATTTTGAAATGACTTTAAAAAACATCTTATTTGTTAAACAACAATTCGTTCTTTTGAACACCTTTTCTTAAAAATGATTCATACAAAACTTGGCTTAAATTACATTTAAACCGCTTTTCACCTACCTGTGCAAACAACACTAAATGAGAAGCATAAATATTGTTGTTTAACATTTAACGAATTTTAAGGATTCACAAAGAGCATTGTGAATCATTGGTCTCTGTCTCACTTGTTAGCAACAATGAGCTTTGCTTAAAATCGATGCCATAGCGATCATTAAAGTTCCTTATTTTCTATGTATACTCCTTTAAGAAAAGAACAGAAGAATGGGATTGGGATCCAGTCGAAATTTGTTATTATAATAGTGGGATTAGTAATAGTCAGTCTGGTGACTAGTGTCTCGGTTTATTTGTTTCGGAAAGTTATTATGAGAAGTTGGGGTATATCAAAGGCGATGGAAGCGACCACGATGAAGGCAACAACGAAAAGTAGAGAGAAAACTTCGATTTCGATGGATAAATGTAAATTTTAAAAATTTTTCGGAAAAATATGGGGTCATGGGGGGATATGACCTCATTCTCCATAGGATAAAAGTTAAAAATACCCTCCCCCAAAACGGCGAATCAAACAATTGTCCCCGTAACAATTGACCTAATAACAATTGCACCCGTAGGACAATTACCACTAACCAGGAAGTGCGACAACCGGGGACAATTTTCCATGTTGGAAATTATTCTGGATGCCTCTGTAGATGTGGATAGCAAATGTCTCGCGAGAAAATTGCCCTCACATGGAAAATTGTCCCCAGCGGCAATTGTCTCATGTACTGGGTGGAGTGCGTCAAAAAGCGCAGTTTGAAACTGTTATATGGACTGCTCAACGCAGTTTCAAATTGACTGCACAGTTGTACATAACTGGAACATAGTTCATATGAATTGTGAACACAAATGAACATTGTGAAATGAACATTGTTCAATATCATCGAACGTACGTAGAGAATATTGAAATTTTGAAATAGAGATTTATATAATTTAACGCCTACCTCCTAGGGTCGATTGTTGTACTTGATTAGTGTCAAGTGATTAGTGACAAGTGAACAAAAATGAATGAAAAAGTTGAGAAGTGGGCAATTGATAAGTGACAAGTTCACTAAAAAACTGACAAGGTTGTCACTTATCATTTGTCAAAAAAAAGTGATTAATCACTTTAGCTTAATCGCTTTTTTGACAAGTGACAAACTCAGTTTTTTAGTGAATTTATCACTTGCTACTTATCAAGTGTCCACTTATCAACTTTCTCATTCATTTTTGCTCACTTGTCACTAATCAAGTACAACAATCGACCCCAATGAACGTGATCTTTTCATTTTCGATTGCATTCCTTTTGGAATGATCAAGTTCAGAAGTGAAAAGAGAAGAGATGATGAAAGTGTTCGAAGAGTGCTCCGTTATTTGTTTTTAGTATTTTTTTTTGATTTGGAAAGGTATTTTTTAATGGAATTAGGATAGTTGGATAAGCGGAGATGAAGGAGGACTAGAGCACTACAATTTCCACTAAATAAATTCCTCAAACAATATAAAATAAATAAGATTAGTACGTACGTCTAAAGGCCCATACCCGTACATCTTTATAACGTAAAAGTTGTGAACAACTTTTTTTCATGTTTTTTTCTGTTTAAGGTCATAAAAAATAGTTTATATAATGGTAATTTTAAATTTATAAATTTTCGAGTCTGAAAGCTTATTTTCAAGCTTCTTCAACCAGCCTTTTTATACATACTCCAAAATTGGTATTTTTCACATTGTTGCTTAAAAATTGCGATTTTAGCGTTAAAAATATATACATTATGTAGTTCTTTTGATCAGATATAGTTTTCTAACTAATTTCTTCGTAAAATGGCTATAACTCTTCATAGGAATTGAATTGAGACTTCGTTGACCACTCATTTGAAAGTTGAGAATCTGTGCTACAACTTTTATATAAACACCTGTAGCAAGTTTTCGCTTCAATAAAAAGTTATACCCCAATTTTGAAGCATACCCTGATTTTGTGACCTGACAAAAATTGACATTTTTTACCCTGTTAACGGCATTTTCAAATTCGCTCAAAAATGATCAGAAATTGTTCGTCATAGTCAAAAACGGTAAAACAACTCAATTTTGGACAAAAATAGATGAGTTAACATAGGTTTTGGGGTGGTCTGAAACGTTAAAAACATCAAAAAATGGGCAAACGGACTAATTTTGCCATAATCAGCGTCACAAACGCGTTTTTAGGCTTCGGGAATGCGAGCAATCGATTTCTGAGGCCCGATTCTCTACTAGTGAAAAAAAACCGCATCAAAAACGGTGTTTCTTGTCAAGATATCGTCCGATGCACAAAAATCACGATTTTTTCATGTAAATTGCGTGTACGTTTTGAGATTTTTTTCAAAGTCGATTTAAGCGAAAATAAAACCGTTTTTGATGCGATTTTTTTCAGTATAATCCATTTTTTACCCTAAAAAACAGTTTGCAATCGAAATTATAATGAAAAAGGTGTGTTTTTAACGAGTTTGAAAAACCCACGTACGTCCCTAAATAAGATTCAATAACAGTTCTTTGAGTTCCATAGCGTTTCCTATTCTCCATTTTAAACTTCTGCCATTCAGATTCTACGTGATTTGTTGTTGCTCCAGATACGGGATCGACAAAATTTTCACTGTGATTGACAGTCATGTGGGTATAACATATGAGCAGATCACAAATTTTACGCTACGCAACCCATCCTTCAGAGATTATAGTCGTTCCAGGCAGGATGTATTTTGAATAATCGGTAGTAGAGTTTCAGCTGTTCTGTCTGCAACAGTGACCATAAAACATTTATTCGTCCCACGTTGAACTCCGCAAAAAATCCAGCGCGCATCCACGATGTGACCTAAAAGTGAAGAGAAAACAAGTGAAAATAAACAACTAGCCGACATTGTATTTTCGCTTTACAAAAACTGTTTCATCAATCTCCACGATTGTACCTTTTTTTAACAAAATTTTAGGGACGTTTTTGGACTCGATCGTCAAATTTCAAATCTTCAAAAATTTTAATGTTAAGCATAAGGAAGCGAAGGTAAATGTTGATAACATGGAAAGCCTCTCAAAACAAGGTAAAAATTCCAAATTTTTATAAGCAAATGAGTAGTTTTAGGCCGACTACTTACCACATATAGCAAGTTAAGATCAAAACTGCCATTCCGTATGGGAAAAATAGGTCGTTAGAATATTTTTTGTGTGATATTTTGTAAATATTTTCGTATAAATTAAATCTGTCNAAATGAGTAGTTTTAGGCCGACTACTTACCACATATAGCAAGTTAAGATCAAAACTGCCATTCCGTATGGGAAAAATAGGTCGTTAGAATAATTTGTTGTTGTGATATTTTGTAAATATTTTCGTATAAATTAAGGGCCTATTCCTAAGTTGAACCGTACGGTTCAACTTAAGAATAGGCCCTAAATCTATCAGCAGACCCTTTTATCCTTGAAACAAAGTTTATGATAAAATTTTCGGCACTAGGACGGAACGTACCTTAGAGGTCATCCAGATATTACGTAATCATGTTGGGGGGTTCAGCCCTTCTCATAAAAATTAGGGGGGGGGGGGGGATAAACCACCAAAAAGTTGATTACATAATATCTGGATGACCCCTTACCGATAAGTTATGTCCGGAACCTAACTTACTTTTTTGAAATTTTTCAAAGTATAATAACTTTTTGTCTTAAAGAATTTCTACAAAAATGTCCAAGACCCCATGTCAAAATTTCTTAAGGCAAAAAACTTATTGCACTTTGAAAATTTAAAAAAGTAAGTTAGGTTCCGGAGATAACTTCTGGTAAGGTACGTTCCGTCCTAGTGCCAAATTTCCCCCCTCCCCACTCTTCGGATATAAATCCACGGTTGACTGGAGTAACTCAATTTCTCGCCCCGCTTGTCCAAAAATACTGGCTATTCTTTTTTTTAGCNCTCTTCGGATATAAATCCACGGTTGACTGGAGTAACTCAATTTCTCGCCCCGCTTGTCCAAAAATACTGGCTATTCTTTTTTTTAGCAGGTTTTTTGCTTGCATGATTAGAGGCCACAGTTCCGTTTTGAGGGACAAATGGAATAACCAGAAAGTAAATAGGATTAATGTCGAACTGGTGCAAGTGAAAAGTGTGGAGCAATGTTCCTTTTTCAAGTTTTTGCCTTACAATCCAATTCGACGCGGATTATTCTACGCGCAGAGACGATTTTTTCTTGCTTGACTTGATGTGATGCCCATTCTTAAATTTTAGATTAATTTCTGGACTTTTTTTTGAAAGGAGGAGTTAGGATGTTGATTCCTATACCTTAATGGCTAAACCTACTTTTTTGCGAAATTTTCAAACTTATTTACATTTTTAATCAACGATTAACATTGATTATAACTTTGGGTTTATGCTTGGGCTTAGGCTTAGGGTTGGGCTTAGGCTTGGGCTTAGACTTAGGCCTAAGCTTAGGCTTAGAATTAACATTAAGCTTGGGCTTGGGCTTAGACTTACATATTACTTACAGCCTTAGGCTTAGACTTACATTGTTAGGCCTAAGCTTAGGCTTAGAATTAACATTAAACTTGGGCTTGGGCTTAGGCTTAGGCTTAGGCTTAGACTTAGGCTTAAGCTTGGCCTTAGGCTTATGCTTAGACTTAGAATTAGCCTTAAACTTGGGCTTAGGCTTAAGCTTGGCCTTAGGCTTAGACTTAGGCCTAAGTTTAGGCTTAGAATTAGCCTTAAGTTTGGGCTTCGGCTTAGGCTTAGACTTATGTTTAGGCTTGGGCTTAGACTTAGGCTTAATTTTTGAATAAGTATGATATAGAACGAACAACTCCATATTGCCTTGAAAAATTTGCCTTTCTCAGTCCATTTTTTCTCGCATTTTTTTTTGAAATTTCGCGGAATTTCAACGTTATAGTGCGTGTGAAAGTTGCGTTGCCCCGATGACCCCATAATCAAAAATTGAATAGACTTTTCGCAGTGACTTTTATTCCACAAAAACCTCGACTTTTCCGAATCATAGTATACTCACATCACCTCCAACTTTGTTTCGCCATCTCCTCTCTAACAAACACAATGGCATCGAGTGGAAGTCCACAACAGCACCGAAAATCGCCACTCAATTGTACTCATTTCAGCGCAGAGATGATTGAGTTTTTACTGGAAATAGTCAAGGACACGAGCGGGAAATCGAAATTCTCATACGCGGGTGGGGGGGAGGAAGATGAGCCGGCTGGTGGCTACTCTAATTCTCTTAATCCTTTGATTAGTTTTGGGTGGATGAGGAGGAAATCGAAATACAGTTTCTTTTGTTTTCCATCTTTGTAAAATATGTTTTATCATGTACTTTTTCGAACTCAAAAGTTGATTTTAACATTTATTTTGGGATATTGTTGGATGGTATATAAAGGGCTTAGGCTTAGATTTAGGCTTTGGTTTAGGCTTAAGCTTAGGTTTAGCCTTAGGCTTAGATATAGAAATTCGGGTTAAGCTTAGCCTAGGGCTTAGATTTAGGCTTAGGCTTAGCCTTAAGCTTAGATTTAGGATTCGGTTAACTTAGCCTTATACTTGGATTGTGGCTTCAGCTTAGGCTTAGGCTTAGGTTTAGATTTAGGCTTTTTCCAAACGAAGTTATTTTAAACAATCTAAACGTTTTACCTCTGCGCCATGAACGCTCTATATGAAACTACTTTTTTGCAATTTTCGCTCATTGTTCCTACTTTATCTTTCCTGTTCTTAAAAGTTTTTGGTTTTTACACAAGTCTCATAGAACATGTCTAAGTTTGACCACTTGAAATTCAGTGAATGATCCATTCGAGGGAAAAGCCTTGACCATTAGCCATTCAGAAACGTATTTGTTTATGTTAGTGCTAAGTAGTAAGCAATTGCGCCTTATGTGTAAGTTTGGTTTATAAAGAGATTTTTGATGTTTATGCAAATTTTCGTGTTAATATTTGGATTTTTGTCTTCTTCACTTCAGTAGCATAGGAGTCTCATGTGGGAGACATTGAGTTTTTTCTTTATTTGGACTTACCTCTAGTCAACCTTTCATCTAACCTGTCAATAAACACGATTTTCAACTCCAAATTTGACAGCTAAGGTAATATTACCCGTCTATTTCGCTTTTATTTGCGGTAAATGGCCAGTTGCGAATATTGCGAACGTTATTTGATTTCTTCTTAAGAAAATTTAGCACGATGCATGATTTTATTTTATAAAATTTGCATAATTTGAAAAAATACAGGGTGTATAAAAAAAATTAAATTTGGGATATTTTTTCTGTTTTTTCGACCCGAAAATTTTTTCCAAAAATGACCCTATGGGGTCTAATTTTATGTAAGGAATTGATTGCGCGCTTTCCCGACTCTTGAAAACGCTTTCCTGACCCTGATTCAGGAAAATAAGAGTGTGTATTAAAGCGAAAATATGAAAATCTTGGATTTTTCTTCTGAAAATCATAGCTCCTGGGGTTATTTTATGCGAGGAATCCGAAAAAGGCGCTTCCGAGTCAAAAAATGCTTCCCTGAATCAGGGTAAGCATGTGTAATAACAAGAAATTAACTCAAATCTTTAATTTCGTGTTACACATGCTTACCCTGATTCAGGGAGGCATTTATTCAACTCGGGAGCATGTTTTTCGGATCTCGCATAAAATGACCCCAGGAACGATGATTTTCAGAAGAAAAATCGAAAATTTTTATATTTTCGCTTCAATACACACTTTTATTTCCCTGAATCAGGATTAGAGAAGCATGGGAATGCACGCAATCGATTTTTCGCATCAAAATTATCCCTATAAAGGTCTTTTTTTAATTTTCTACCCGATCATAAAAGATACCCGCTATAACACTTATCCATCAAGTATACCCTTATTCGAAGAATTAAGATTCCAGTAAAGTCCGAAGGTCGAATTAAACCACACTCGACCGAACGACCCGACTTTTACGGCTGTCTTCAATATGTGTTGTTGTTGGCCCAGATTTCTTACATTGTAATCGTTTAATCGTGCGTTCAAGATCATGAGATTGAATGGGAGAGAAATGGGGAAATTTAGGGTTCTCATATAGTCAGTTTCAGCCCCAAATGTAAAAAGGCTGGACCCAAAATTCAAAGTCCGAAGTTAGCATCTCGTCCGATCTGCCAAGTTAAGCAACGTTGATATCGTAAGTTCAACCCCCATTCGTTTCCTTATGTCCAAATTCGTTAAAAAATTTTCATATGGGTATTTTTATGTGAGAAACACGTTGGTAAAGTTATTGTTTTAAAAATGAAAACATGGAAGCGGATGGGGATCGAACTTACGATAGTCCATTCGGCCCAACGTTGCTTAACTTGCTAGATCGGACGGGATGCCGACTTCGGATTTTGAATTTTGGATCCAGCTTTTTTTATAGTTGGAGCTGAAACAGACTATAAGGTATTTTTGACTTTACAAGTTTTTATTTATTTTCGGAAAATATTCATATCATGTGTCCAAGAATATCTTTGGAATGATGGACTTTTCATTCTTTCGCATTTTATTTTCGTCCCTTATCGACGATATGATCTGCTTTTTGGCTTTCGCGTATAAATATTTACTATAGAACAAAGACATCAAAAACGTTTCATTTTACACGTTTGGAAATGTGATTTTTAAGATATTTTTGATGCATTTTTTGGACTTCCGAACTAGGGTTGGTAATTCCCAAATCGAGAAACTTTGAGAAAAGTTGTCTTAACTTTTTACTGAGTCATTATTTTTCGATGCGGTCTTTTGCAAACATATGCAGAAAAATCTGAAGAATATTGTTTCCAAAAACACCAAACTACGCAGAGTTCACCATAAAAAGTTAAGACAACTTTTCTCGAAATTTCCCGATTCGGGAATTACCAACCCTATTCCGAACCACTCCCCAATTTTTGGTTTAAAAAGAAAAACAAATTTTTGTAGCCAAAAAATTTTTTTTCAAAAATTGCATGAAAATACTCCTTATAGTGGTTTTTGAAAAAAAAATTTTTTTGAAAATTTTTCACCAAAAAAACGCAAAAGTACGGTTTCTTGGCTCATTCTGTAAATGATAGAAAGAAAAATTTTGAACAAAAATTGAAAATTTCTTACCCATTTTTAAACAAAATTTACAATTTTTCACTACAGGATGAGCCAAAAAAACCATACATTTGTGTTTTTTGGTCAAAAATTATATGAAAAAAAATACTCCTGATAGGTGGAAAAAATCACCCCATGCATCCCTGTGTGGTCGTTTTTGACGAGAAAAATGGGAATTATGGGTCCGAAACGCCAAGGTCTCGTGGCGTTTTTTGGCGAAAAATTTTCAAAAATCGCATGACTCATTATAGGTGATTTTTGAAAAAAAATTTTGAAAACTTCACCAAAAAACGCAAAAAGTACGGGTTTTTTTTGGCTCACCCTGTAGTGAAAAAATGTAAATTTTGTTTAAAAATGGGCTAGAAAATTTCAACTTTTTTGTGCGTTGTGAGACAGATATTACCCCATTTTCTAGGCTATTCGTCAAGTTGAACAACTAGTGAGAGATCACATTTCTCATCATTTTATTTGTGTTTTCATTCTACTCTATTTACCGATGACTCAGCATCTTAATTATCCCATTTCTATGCAACTCATGTGAAGGAATTTTCGGTTTCCTGAGCCCGATAAATGACTAATTTTCTTCTTATTTCATCAAAATTATTATTGTTTTTCCCTCCCTAAATATTTCCAAGATTATGTACCACTTGTTATTTTTCTACAGGGTGTCCCAAAAAAAGTAGAATTTTGAAATTTTTTAAAGCCTTAAAAAATACGTTTTTGGCCATTTTAAGGATTTTTATGGGTCAAAAGATTTTTGGACGTTGGATTCGTGTTTTTCAGCTATTTTTATCCCTAGAAATGACATTTTTAGGAAAAAATTTTTCGAAAAATTGACCCAAAAAATTTCAAAATTCTACTTTTTTTGGGACACCCTGTATATGTGCAAGAAAATTTTCCACTTTACTTCAAATTTTTTTCATACATTTTTATAATTTTTGAGTCATAAGATCGCGATTCGCGAACTTTCTTGCTGCAATTATATGGGGATTTTCGGACAAGCCATTATTGTATTTTGAGTGAAATTGAGTCAGAAAGTTTTATGGCCCTCTTTTCGAATTTTTGAAGAAAATTTTCGTTTAAACAAATATCACAAAGAGTTAATTTTTATTTTTAATTTTAATTTTTTGCATTATATTTGTCTAAATCGCATTAAAAGGTTGATAAATCCAAGCATATATAAAATATCGGTTCCGTGGTGTAGTGGTTATCACGCTCGCTTCACACGCGAGAGGTCGCCGTTTCGATCACGGCCGGAATCATTATTTTTTTGCACTAATTAAATTTTTTCAATTGAAAAATATTTTTAAAATTAACAAATTGGCTACGGCTTTGAGAAAAGTTAATTTTTTAAAATTGCAACTTTTCTCAAAATTACCATGTCGATCGTAAAGCAGGAATCAAACAAAGACATAAATTCCTCTATCTCTTCTCAATCTTAAAGAAACATGAAAACTTCCGAAAATTCCATGCTGTTTTGGTCATTCAAATTCCAGAAATGACCTCAGGACATTTACGGGTGCCCATTTTGAGGAGAGAGGCGCGTCCGAAATTCCCTTTTTCAAAAAAGAAAAGTTTCAACAAAGTCGCTATTTTCTCTATAAATGGCTACTCCATTTTCTCTCATTTTCCTTTGAAGTGCAATTATTTCGTTGCGGAACAAATTGGCTATGGCTTGGGGTGTGGGAGGATGGAAAATGGATCCATTACAAAGAAACCTAAATAATTACAGAAAATTTTTGACGCATGAAGAAATTTTGATTAGCTTTGAAAGAGATTAATTGTTGTAGAAGCTATTTTAGAAATACAGGGCGTACTACACGAATTTTTGGATTTGGAAATTTTATTTCTTTTCAACATGTACCCTACCTTACATACCCTCACTACTTTACCCTACCCAACCAAACCAAATCATACCTTTAGGCTTAGCCTTATGTTTAACCTTAGGCTTATGCGTAGGCATAGGCATTAGCTTGGGCTTAGGCTTACATGTTAGACTTGCCTAAGCCCAAGCTAATGCCTATGCCTACGCATAAGCCTAAGACTAAGGCTAAGCATAAGGCTAAGCCTAAGCCTAAGCCTAAAGGTATGATTTGGTTTGGTTGGGTAGAGTAGAGTAGTGTTTGTTGGTGTAGCCAAGAGGGAGTGTGAGGGGGAGGACCGCCTCATTTCCTGAAGAATTTTAAATTTTTACTAATGCTCCCTTTTATGTTTCCCCAAAATGTTTATAATGTTTTTAACAAATTTAATGTTCTCTCATCAGGGTCAGGGGAGGCCTGGGAGCCCGGGCTCTCTGTCGCATGGAAGCAGCGTAAGGGTACCCCTTTAGTTTGTCAGACCTTGAAGACCCCTTGTGAGACGGGTACCTATAGAAGAAAATTGCTCTATCTCTCCCAATTTGATGCGAAAATTTCTTTTTACTTCATACTATAGATTTTTGCAAGCGTGAAATCTTTTTAAGATGAACATACTATAATTAGCTTTTTTACTCTGCAAAATTTCAATCATTCTATAAAGATATAAATCACAGTTTTAATCAGATTTCCGCGATTTTTCTCCATCAATCTCACACAACTTTCCATTTCCGACATTTCTCGTCGTACTTTTTTTAAATCGGAGGAGAAATTCATGTCATCTAATCCGTTTTTTCATCAGAATTCTCGAAACTTTAGCAGACAAGTTTATCGTCTCCGACAGATTACAATTTCTTTCATTATTTCATCAATTTTGTGGTAAAAAATTAATTGTTATAGGTCAGTTATGAATTAGTGTTTGATAAGTTGGCTCAAGGTTAAGGTTTATTATTGGAAAGCACGGCCAAAAATTTTGGAAACTAGTATCGATTAGGTGAACGTGAAAATTTTCGATGAACGTGAAATTTTTCGAAAAAAATTTTTTTTATCATCTGGAATTGACCATGTGAAATTCGGATTCCCCATCATAAAATTGCCCCTAGAGGGGTCAATACTACGCATAAGCCTAAGGCTTAGGGCTTTTTTGCCTAGGCTTAGCCTTAGGTTTAGGCTTAGGCTTAGCCTTATGCTTAGGCTTATGCTTAGGCTTATGCTTAGGCTTAGCCTTAGGATTAGGTTTATCCCTAGGCTAAGCCTTAGGCTTAGCCTTAAGTTTATGTGTAGTATTGACCCCTCTAGGGATAATTTATGCGGGAAATCCGAATTTCACATTTCCGAGACCTGAAAATCTGTCCTCGAATCAAAAAAAGGATTAACACTCTAGCCACTTGACTATAGTCTCTTTTAGCGGTCGGGTAAAAAAAGTTGTATAAAAGTTGTATATATAGCATAGTCAAGTGGACAAAGAAACCGATCGTTCGTTCTGGCAAGATAAGGAACTCTAGGCCCACAGGTTCGATTCCACTAGGACAAAAATTTTGATCTTCACAAAATTTCTTTTACAAACAATAGAGCAAAAAATTTTTGCTCAATCAGTTTTTGCTCCATTGTTTGTAAAAGAAATTTTAGTGAAGATCAAAATTTTTGCCCTGGTGGAATCGAACCTGCGAGCCTAACGTTGCTTAACTTGCCAGATCGGACGATTGGCTTCTTTGTCCACTGGACTGTATACAACTTTCTTTGCCCGACCGCCGAAACAGACTGTATCAATCCCCAATTTTTTTGTCTTTCCCAGTTAAACTGACTAGATAGATGGCTCCTTTTCTATATGACTTAATCAAAACTCCCAGCACATAATCTTTTTTGACACATGATTAATAAGAAAATGTAAGTATGGAAAAATACTAGATGGACAATGGGCATTTTATGGTATAATAAAACGTTTTCGACTTGAATGGATCAGTGCGGATTTACTCCTTTTTATACCTTTTTGGGGCAAACTCGTTCCGTCTCGCTTTTTCCCTCTCATTCAACACTTGGATCATGCCGCCACTGGCATTAATGTCTATGAAAGAGATTGATTTATTGAGAAAGTCAATGGAAAATCTGGATTTTTAAAATGTTTTTGCAAAAAAATTTTCGTGTTTGATTTTCGTGAAATTGTTTTGATTTTTATGCAATTTTTTATTTTCACCCTTATTTTCAGGGGTATATTGAAGCAAAAATTGTGTGAATTTGAAGGAATTTTTGAAAATTAAGGTCAAAATTATGTTCCTCGACCTCAAAAATCTATGAAACGACAATTAAATTTAAGACTAGGCCTAAGTGTAAGCCTAATACAGTCAAACCCCCATTTATGACACCTCCGTTTTATGACACCCCCGAAATTTCCATTTTATGACTCACCTTCCGGAGGGATGTCATAATAGGGAAGTTTGACTATAGTAAGCCTAAGACTAAGCGAAAGCCTAAGGGTAAGCCTAAGCCTAGCCCGAAGCTTAACTCTAAGCCTAAGTCTAAGCGCAAGTCTAAGAGTAAGCCCAGCCTAACTCGAAGACTAAATCTAAGCCTAAAGCTAAGCCAAAGCGCGAAAACGCTTCTTTGACCCTAATTCAGGAAAAAGTGTGGGTGTATTGAAGCGAAAATGAACTAAAGTTCGGATTTTCGCCGGAAAACGATGCAGTACGATGGCATCATACGAAATTTGTCGTACTTTGTCGTACGACAATGCATTTTTGTCGTACAAGGAGTCGTACGAGGTATTGTACGATACAAAAATGCATGTCGTACAATAAAAGTACGACGGTTCATCGTACGAAATTTCATCGTACGAGCCATCGTACTAGTACGATAGCTTATAGCCATTTCGTCCGTCGTACGATTGTATTTTAGGCCAGCTGCAAGTTGTTGTACCACCGCATGAAGCCTCAAGTTGTCGTACTTTTTGTCGTACCACGGTACGACACCAAAGTACGACGACAACTTGCGGCCGGCCTTACAATCGTACGATGACTTTCGTATGATAGCTTGTGTTTTCTTGTGGTTAGTACGACAGCTTGTGCCAACCCTAAAGATGATATTTGTATCAAAGAATTGTGATTTTTGCTATAAACCCCATTTTTAGAACGAAACCATTTACAACACTTATATTTCTATGCACTACTAGTCTTTAGCTATTACCTATGTCGACTACAAATCGTATTCAAACTATAGTCTTGTATAGATCAGCTTTAAATTCGAATATAAATAAATCTGTTCCTAATTCCGATTCATCAAATGATTTCAACGGCGACGGAGGCAACTCGAAAAAATTGGCACGAAAAAATGGTCTTGGATTCACTATTGTTGGTGGAGCAGATTCGCCGAGAGGACCGATGGGGATTTTCGTCAAAACATTATATCCCCAAGGGCTGGCCGCACAAAGTGGATTGTTGAAAAAGGGTAAGGGAGTTTCTAAGATTATCCAACCATACATATCCAGTGGGGGGGGGGTGGGGAGGAGACAGTCCTCCTCATCATCCACCCACGGGAAATTTTTAAAATTTTGAGAAAAAATTATAAGGGGGAACCAAGTAATTTTGACAAAATTTAAAAAACATTTTATCCACCCACTCAGGTGGGCGAAAAATATCATAAAAATCATCCTATTTAAGCAAAAAGTCGCAAAAATGCAATTTTGCGACTTTTCGCTTCAATACACAGGTCTTCCTTGAATCAGGGAAGCATTTTTCACTTTGAAGATATCAAATTTCGGAGCCCCGCATGTTTTTATCCCTAGAGGGGTCATTTCTAGAAAAATTTTTATTATGTAGTAGCTCCAAAATTTCAATTTTTTTAAAGAAAGGTTTTAGGCGATGAAATATTGGGCATAAATGGTATCAACCTAGCTGGGAAAACGCATGCTCAAGTCTTAAAAATCTTCCGACAAACCTCAAAAATGGATGTCACTCTGAGTATTCGGCGTCCTACACAAAATTCTTTGACAACAGTTTGCAGGTATTCAAAAACACGTAAAAAATTTTACTATTCCCAAAAAATTTTTTCAGTGCCACAAATATTATGAGAGTGCCAGATGTGGATGAACCAGATTCCATGGAAGAATTCCATCATATTGCCAGAAAAGCCAACTCGTTTCGATCTTTTCGAAAACCGTCACGTTCGAAATTGGACTATGTCGCCGACGTGGACAACCATGAAATTTCGAAGACGTTGGAGAAATTGAGATCGGCTACATTGTCAAGGAAAAATGTGAGCGAAATATTTTTTTAGTCAATTTTATGTTGATCCTGATTTTCAGGATTTTCGTGTCAGTGTCATGAAAATCTGTATTTATTGCAAAAAATTTTTGAAAATCTACCTTAAAATCGATAAAAATGACTATGAGTCGGAAATTTTGAATATTTTCGAATATTGAAGCGAAAATTTGAAATTCAAAACGTGTCATTAGGAATTTTTTGACACTGATTTTCAGGGGGTTTCTTGCCAATGCTTCAAAAATTTGAACTATCAAAAAAAATCAACCTAAATCGTTTATATAATGACTGATAGTCGAAAAAATTAATTTTTTGAGTATTGAAACGAAAATTTGAAAACAGTCAAAAATTTAAATTTCTTTTGCATGTTTTATTTTCAATGCTCAAATTCAAAACTTTATGATTTTTTCCAAGTCTTCGTTTCAATACTCAAAAAGTTCACAATTTTGACTTTTTTCAAATTTTCGTTTCAATATTCAAAAAATTCAACAATTTTCGATTTTTATGCATGCTTTCGTCTCAATATTCAAGAAATTCAAATTTTTGACTATTTTCAAATTTTCATTTCAATATTCAAAAAGTTCAAATGTTTTACTTTTTTCAAGTTTTTTCAAAAATTTGAACTTTTGGAGTATTGAAACGAAAGATTGAAAATAGCCAAAAATTTGAATTTCTTGAATATTGAACTTGAAAAAAGTCAAATATTTGAACTTTTTGAGTATTGAAACGATTTTCCAAATCAATCCAAGATCACTCTCTGACTAGCCCAACTTCGAAATAGGAAACAGTGGCTTAAAATTTCCCGTTAAACAGGATTATGCGGCATGTTCCCCCGCATTTTTGAGCAGATTTAGGCTTGCAGCTAACCGCTTTTCGCCCTCTGAGACTTATCGCCAGTAGTGAACAAACAAGTGAAAAGTTAAGAAGCTATCGTTTTATGACTATAAACTGATGAACTGTATGGCTAAAAAGACCGGAATTTCGCACTTTTTGAGTGAAAACACGCAAGATTATCGTTGTTCCAGTTTTCCGATAGATGTTTAGGGATGTATTAATGAGTTGTGCGTTAATAGTGTTAATAATGAGTTAGTTTTGCGTTAGTATGGTTGTTTTGCGGTTTTGAGATGCGCACTATTTTGTTTGTAATTTCCAAAATTTTTCATATTTTATCAATTTTTCTTCATCTATAATTTTATTTGTCAAAAATGACTACTAAAATTATCCAACTTGAAAATTGTTTAGGGTTATTGAAACGAAAATTCTGGTTCATGTTTTCGTTTCAATAACCCAAAACATTTTTGAAATTGGATAGTGTTGGTGTCATTTTGTTCGTTTCGTTGAGGCTATAAAAATGCAGTCTTCTCTTTTTTATTTAAACCTAATAATTTTTTTTATTTTCTAGTAAATTCATAAATTAATTTCAGGTGCAGGCTCTTCGTTTCAATGTTCAAACTCGTTTGAAAATTTTTTCGATTTTTTTGTTTCATTTATAACTTTTTACCGTTAGATTTTCAAGTATCGCCGTAATCAAATTGTGGTCAAAAATCGAATTTTAAGGAAAAATTTTGGAGAAAGTCGAGTTTTGGCTAAAAATCAAATTTGTGGATAAAAATTGAATTTTTGATCAAAATATCGAATTTTGGTCAAAAGTCCAATTTCATATAAAAATCGAATTTTTAGAGAAAAATTGAATTTGTGGTCAAAAATCAAAATTTTGAAAAATCAATATTTTTGGCTAAAAATGAATTTGTGGAGAAAAATTGAATTTTTGGACAAAAATTAAATTTGTGGCCAAAAAATTAATTTGTGAAAAATCGATATTTTTGGAGAAAAATCGAATTTTTGGTCAAAAATCGAATTTTGGCCAAAAATCAAATTTGTGAAAAATCGATATTTTTGGCCAAAATGAATTTTTGGAGAAAAATTGAATTTCTAGACAAAAATCAAATTTGTAAAAAATCGATATTTTTAGAAAAATCGAATTTTTGGCCAAAAAATATATTTTTGATAATTAAATTTATGGAAGCTCGGATTAAACCACGCCGAGAACGTGGAAATATATTAATTTTTGAAATTGGGCAAAAGTTTTCGGACCCGACCGGGAT
>OZJO01000529.1:0-25924 GCA_900406225.1 Acrobeloides nanus | reverse complement strand
CATTTAAAATCATAAATTTCTTTGCTTTTAAATTTCGTTGGGGTCTAATAGACCCCACGTTGACGGATGAGGGTTAATAGGATCATTTTTGAAAAAAAATTTCGGATCGAAAAACAACATGAAAAACCGCCCAAATTCCGGTTTTATTATACACCTTGTACTTGTTTTTTACAGAGTGTATCAAAAAGAAACTGAATTTTTGTGTCTTGGAGCTATTCTTTTATCAAATTTTTTCATGAGCTTATCAAATTAGAGTGAAAGCAACACGAAAATGGTGGAAGTTAACAGGCTTAGACTTGGGTTTAGGCTTAGGCTTGGGCTTAGACTTAGGCTTAGGCTTAGGTTTAGACTTAGGCTTGGGCTTAGGCTTAGCCTTTCAATACATCATTTAGAATGCCAATTTTTTCTTTTTTCAAATGCCTTTTATATTTACACCAAAATAGGAGTTTTCTACGCGAGAAATCGATTGTTCGCATTGTCGAACCTTAAAAACGCTTTTCCCTGATTCAGGGATGTGTGAGTGAAGCGAAAATAGGTTAATTTATGGACAAAGAAGCATTTTAAAATTGATTTCGTGGAGCTACTACACAATAAGGAGGAGGCCATCCACGTGAAAAAAATTTCGAACATTTTTTTCTGAAAATGACCCCTCTAGGGGTAAAAACATGTGGGGAATCCGAATTTGACATTTTCGAAGGGGAAAAAAGCTTTCCTGATTCAGGAAAGGCCTATGTATTTAAGCGATAATGCGATTTTTGCCTAAAAACGAATTTTCGCGTCGATATACAGCTTTTCTCGAATCTGAGGAATTTTATAAATGTCAAATTCGGATTCTCCGCAAATTTTTACTCCAAAAGGGGTCATTTTTAGGTAAAAATCTCATTTTTGCGACTTTTCGCTTCAATACACAAACTTTCTCTGAATCAGGGAAGCGT
Organism: Acrobeloides nanus; assembly: GCA_900406225.1. Classification (NCBI taxonomy): domain Eukaryota; kingdom Metazoa; phylum Nematoda; class Chromadorea; order Rhabditida; family Cephalobidae; genus Acrobeloides; species Acrobeloides nanus. The sequence continues at coordinate 24,989 of OZJO01000529.1, read as the reverse complement.
TTTTCGCCTAAAATTAAACTTAAAAATTTGAAAAAATCTTTAAAAATCCAGTTTTTTCCTCTCACCCTGTATTTTTGGTAGACTAGGAGAGGCTAGTATTGACTCAAAGCTTTAACTGTGTTTTTTCTCAGGAAAATTAAGCCATGGTCATTTTTTCGAGTAAAAGAATGTAAGACGGATTGAGTTTCTTTTTTCCATCTGAGAATGGCTGTTCAATCGATCAAATTTCGGAGGTGTTCAAGTTTTTCCCGGATTTTTGTTTTGTAAACTTGGACTTTTATTTTTGTGCTGAAAGTTTAATTTTTTGCGATTTTTATTTCCAAAAATTGCATCTTTATGAATTTTTTTTTGTAAAAATCATTTCTTTATGTACAGGATGTATTAAAAAACTGGAATTTGGGCAATTTTTTCATGTTTTTTTGACTCAAAAATTTTTTTACTTCAAAAATGATCCCCATTAGGGCTAATTTTATGCGAGAAATCAGCGGTATCTCACTTCACCCACTGTACAGTTATCCCACCATAGACACTTCACCCACCGGACAGTTCATTCACCTTTTCAAGACCATGATGAACTGTCTATGATGGGTGAAGTGTCTATGATGGGGAAGTATTTATGGTGGATGAACTGTCCGGTGGATGAAGTGTCCAAAGGATGAAGTGTTTATGGTGGGTGAACTGTGCAGGGTGAAGTGTCTATGGTAGATGAACTGTCCAGTGGGTGAAGTGAGATACTGCCGAGGAATCGATTGTACGCAGGGCCGAACCTTGAAAACGCTTCCCTGACCTGAATTAGCCTATTCTCGCCTCAATGGACATACCTTTTTCCTGAATCAGGGTCAAGGAAGCGTTTTCAAGATTCGATCATGCGCGCAATAGATTTCTCGCATAAAATTAGCCCTAATAGGGTCATTTTTGAAAAAATCGAGTCACCCCATTCAACTCTCAAAGAGATAAGTAAAACGAGGTATTGTACAAAGACGCTAATGATTTGCATGGCCGAGTGGTTAGTGTGCCAGGATTTGCACTTATAGGTCTCGGATTCGAATCCCGCGTCAAATTTAAAGTTGTCCAAATTCTATAAAATTTTTGCATATCTCTATTTTAGTCTCTAAAACAATTTGCAATCATTTTTTTTGGTCGAATTTTCTCCAATTTTTACCCCTAAAAAATCGCCATAGGGACTGCCCCTCCGTGTGTTGAGTCTTAAACAAAATCTTTCACCTCCTTATTTGCCCTCAACACCGAAAACTTGACTTCCTTTAACATTTCTTGCACCTTTTTTGTTGATTACAAAATTATATAGGTTTCACTCCGGGTGGCCATTTTTTTTTGTCAAAACTATCCGGTTTTTATGGTGATCCTCGGCAACTTTCACGCAGCCTGGGCTGGTTGTAAATTGGCCGTAGGACAATGATTTTCTTTCATCAACATACAAAAATGGGCCAGTTTAGGCGATTTGTTTTACGATATTTTCCAAGGTCGGATTAGGAAGGATTTTTTTCAGAAAAAAGTTGTTGTTGATACTTTTTTCAAAACAATTATTTCTGTCAAAAATGTGATTTGGAGCCAAAAATTCCATTTTCTTGCCAAAAAATTCAATTTTTCGCCCAAAATGACAATTTTAAACATTTTCTTGCCAAGAAATGCGAATTTTTGGCCAAAAATACCAGTTTTTTAGTCATTTTCTTGTCAAGAATGCGATTTTTTGGCCACAAATGCCAGTTTTTTAGCGATTTTCTTGCCCAAATGCAAATTTTTTGGCCAAAAATAACGTTTTTTAGTCATTTTCTTGCCAAGAATTCGACGTTTTGGCCAAAAATGCCAGTTTTTTAGTCATTTTCTTGTCAAGAATGCGATTTTTTGGCCAAAAATGCCAGTTTTTTAGCGATTTTCTTGCCAAAAAATGCGAATTTTTGGCCAAAAATACCAGTTTTTTAGTCATTTTCTTGTCAAGAATGCGATTTTTTGGCCAAAAATGCCAGTTTTTTAGTGATTCTCTTGCCAAAAATGCGAATTTTTGGCCAAAAATACCAGTTTTTTGTCATTTTCTTGCCAAAAATGCGAATTTTTGGCCAAAAATGCCAGTTTGTTAGTCATTTTCTTGTCAAGAATTCGAATTTTTGGCCAAAAATACCAGTTTTTTAGTGATTTTCTTGCAAATAATTTGATTTTTTTTGCCAAAAATGCCATTTTTTAAGACATTTTCTTGACAAAAATGCGAAAAAAATCATTCAAAAAAATCCATTTTTCTGTTTAGTTCAACCATATAAAAAAACCCATTCTTCACAAAAACTTTTGACATCATTTTTAATCGCTTTTTCAGATGTCACATGCTGGTACCTGGCGAAATAAATGCTTTTTCCTATTTTTAATACGAGCTTTGTACTTTAAAAAATTCGGTAAAATCTCCGATTTGGAGTGAAAAGAAGAAGAACCGGTCTTTTGTGAATAGGAAATTTAAGAAAAAGTGTTCTTTTTATTTATTTGTATGTTTATGCAAACTCTTTCCGAGTTGTTCCAACTTTCTCAAGGATATCAATTTTTCTTGAAATTAAACAAAATTGAAAATTTATTGAATTGTACCATAAGTATTGGCGGCTCAAAAAATGGGCGCCGGACTGTTTGGGGACGGACTTTTGGGGATGTGACATTTGGAGATAGACTTTTGGGGACGGACTTTTAGGAATGTGACATTTAGGGACGGACATTTGGGGATGTGACATTTGGGGACGGACTTTTGGGGACGAAGGTGGAGAAGGAACATATGATGAAGGCGAAATAATGAGGGGGAATGAAAAATATGAGACATTTAAAGCTTTCTGTATGCGTTTAAACCCGCTTTTGTATGTATAAAAAAATTTTATTTTAAAAAACCTAAAATTCGTCCCCAAATGTCACATCCTCAAAAGTCCGTCCCCAAATGTCACATCCCCAAAAGTCCGTCCCCAAACAGTCCGGCGCCAAAAATGCATTGAATTTCGGGCATTTTTCGATCACTTTTGATGAAATTTTTTCAGTACAGTGTGTTTCAGCGAATTAGCGAGATTTAAAAATTCAATATCTGTTGATAAAAAAGAGATTTTTTTAATGCGGATTTTTGCAACATGCTTAGAAACCGTGGAGTTTTCATGCCCATTCAAAAAAAATTTAAAAATTTGATTTTACGGCAGAAACATTTGGTCGCCGGTATTCGAACTTGCAGGTTCATAGTCAAAAACCGTGAACACTACCACTCAGCCATGGTGATAAGCTGTTTGGGAAAAACTTTTTTACTCTATATTCTATCAATTTAAACCACAATTGTGCATCCCTAGTGTTTCCCATGTACAAACTTTCTTTACACCAAAATATGAAAAATCCTCATGTTTTTTTCTATCTTTGGGTCATTTTTAGGTCATCCGCTTGAATGCCTCAATAACACAATTTGATGAAATAAAAACCATATTAACAATAAAATCCAATTGTCACAAAAATTGCGATTCTCGGATTTTCATTCAAATTTTTCCCTCTCTACACACCTGTGATTAATTTAATCCGATTTTCGAAATGCGAATCTTTCCTAAATGTTATATAAATTTCCCGATTTTTGTCATTTTCCATGTTTTTGTCATCGTTATGGATACATCCATGTATTGGATAATATACATGTTTTTAGTATATACATTTTTTAAAATTTTTCGTGAACTTATGAGGGAGTGCTTCACTTCATCGCCCTCTATAGTCCGTTTCCGTCCAAAGGAAAAAATCCCACATGCGATGATCAAGTGGTCCAAGAAACCGACCGTCCGATCTGGCAAGTTAAGCAACGTTAGGCCCTCAGGTTTGATTCCACCAGGGCAAAACATTTGATTTAAAAAAATTCTTTTACAATGTAGCTAAAAATTTTTGCTCCATTTTTTGTAAAAATTTTTTTAAATCAAATGTTTTGCCTTGGTGGGATTGAACCTGAGGGCCCAACGTTGCTTAACATGCCAGATCGGACGGGGCAGCGCCTTGGACCACTTGGCTATCTCATCGATTTTTTCTTTTTTGACGGAAATGGGCTATAACTGCCCGCATGAAAGACGTTTTGCCAAATCCTCTTACACATTTTTTTAGAATGTTCTTCTAAAAACCAAGCGGCAACTTGGCAAACGAATTCTTGGCCAAAAAATGAAAGCTAAAATTATCTTGCAAAGAAGTTCGGCGCAAGAAAGATTGGGTCTTGGCATTGCCGTTGAAAGTGATGATACGGAAAATCGGTAAGAAAATTTGGAGCTACTACTCATATTTACGTGAGCCACCCACATGAAAAAATTTTCAAAAATTTTTTCTGGAAATGACCCCTCTAGGAGTGGAAACATGCGGGGAATCTGAATTTGGCATTTTCGAAGCGAAAAAACGCTTTCCTGATTCAGGGAAGCCCTATGTATTGAAGCGAAAAGTCGAAAAATCGCATTTTTGCGACTTTTTGCTTAAATACACAGGCCTTTCCTGGATCAGGGAAGCGTTTTTTCGCTTTGAAAATGTTAAATTCTGATTTCCCGCATGTTTTTACCCCTAGAGGGGTGATTTTCAGAGAAAAAATTTTTGAAAAATTTCTATTGGGCTTAGGTTTATGCTTGAGCTTAAGCTTGTGCTTGGGCTTAGGCTTGGGCTTAGGCTTAGGCTTAGACCTAAGCTTGAGCTTAAGCTTAGGCTTGGGCTTAGGCTTAGACCTAAGCTTGAGCTTAAGCTTGTGCTTGGGTTTAGGCTTGGGCTTAAACTTATGCTTGGGCTTAGGCTTAAGCTTAGGCTTGGACTTGAGTTTAGGCTTATGATTAGGCTTATGTTTAGATTTAGTCATATATTTATCTTATATCCCATTTAAATTTTTTACAAACAAATCTAGAGTGATCGCCGTTCGAGTCGAGCAAATTGATCCAGACTCGATTGCAGAAAAAGCTGGACTCCAAGTCGGCGATAGGATATTACAAATCAATAATGTTGATGTACAAAATTGCACTCGTCAACAATGCTTGTCATTGTTTCAAAAAGCCTCATTGACAATTACTATGATGATCTTTCCTGGGAAATAGTAGGTTTTTACAAAAATTTATTAGTCTGATTCAACTCTTGAAAAAGATATATTGAATGGCGCAGTGGAAAGCGTCTCTCTCTTATAGTCTAAATATCGATGGTTCGATCCCGCCAGGGCGCAATTTTATTTGATTGATTCAAAAAGTTTTAAAAGAAATAACCATAAAGTTTTTTATCATGCAAATTTTTGTCATCATGGAACATTTTATCGATTTTTTACCTGCCTCATCCTGGTCACATACCACATTTTTGGAATTTTTCTCTTGTTTCCTACTTCTCGAATTTTTTATAGCTCTACATCACTCGGATGTCGTGCCATATTTTGCCAAAAATTACTTTAGATGTTCATATTAAAAAACCATGAAAAAAATCCATAAAAATCAACAATGCAACGTTGTGGGGCAAAGTCTAGAAATTCCATTGTCTTATCACGCCAAAATTTTTTTGTCTTATCACTTGGAATATGGAGAAAAAATTTTCCATTAGATGATTTGAGCTGTTCCTTGAAATTGATCATCTAAAAAATTTTTTGGTTCAAAAAATGGCTTTAATTTTTAGTTTAAATGGGGTTTGTGGGTGGGGGGTTCATTCTTAAAAGGTTTAAAAAATTTCATTTTTATTCATTTTTCATACTTGGAGGGGGGTCCACGGCATACATAGGCAGACTCCAGAAGACCCAGGTTTTTTCCCGGGGGGATTGTGGGTCGGGATTGGGGGGGGGGACGTAGAATGTAGGTCGGAAGGCAGACACATTGAGGATTAATAGTCAAAAAGTAGGTTGCTTGGAGCAGCATATTTATGTGTAATCCTTTTTTTAGTCGCGAACTTTTCGACCCCATTGGGAGGGGGAGGGGGACCAAGTGAGGGTTGTGGATTTTTTCGAAAATTCCACTTGGAGTACTGCCTATGTATGGTCCACAGACTTCGATGACCCCCACCCCCTCTACTGATGAAGTTGGAGGCCTGGCTAAAAAAAATCCACCTCATCCTTCCCTCAAAATAAAAAAGGCTATGCATTGGTATACCTCAAAAATGATTAGAGCTTTTTTTATATTTTTTTTTAAAATTTTTATACAAAAATGATTTTTAGCATCTGCTCAAATTCGAAAAGAAGGATGATGACAACAAATGATGTTCCGAATCGTAAGTTTTAAAATATTTTCTTTATACAAAAAATGTATGTGTATGGATAGGGGGTACTCTCAAAAAAGTTTTTCATCACCCCTTATATAAGGAATTTCTCAACAATGAAAAAACATATCACCCATGGTGTAGTGGCAAGCGCCTTACATTACACTCAAATAGTCTAAAGTTTGATCCCGCCTGAGCGAAATTTTTTTGATAGATTCAAAAAGTTGCCAAAGGAAACCCCCATAAAATTGATCGTAGAATTTTGTCTTTTCATTATTTTTCCTTGACACACTATCAGCTGAGTAATACGGGCACTGATCCTGGAGGGATCGAATCAGAAACCATATGGCTCAGTGGATAGTGTTTTAAGGAGAAATAATAAAAAGACAAAATTCTACGACCAATTTTATGGGGGTTTCCTTTGATAACTTTTTTTGAATCTATCAAAAAAAATTTTGCTCTAACGAGATCGAACCCTAGACTATTTGAGTGTAAAATAAAGCACTTGCCACTACACCATGGGTGATATTTTTTACATTTAGCAAGTTTGTGTACTTTTTTGTGATTTTGTCAATTTTTCGGTTTTTTAAACATTGTGATATTGAGGTAAAAAATTTCTACCCTAGCTCTATTTATTCAAAAATGATCACTCACTCACTCGGTCATTCATTCAATCACTTTCCAATTCTTCTTCAATTTCTCTTTTTATTCATCTCTAACGANTTAGCAAGTTTGTGTTTTGTAAATTTTTCGGTTTTTTAAACATTGTGATATTGAGGTAAAAAATTTCTACCCTAGCTCTATTTATTCAAAAATAATCACTCACTCACTCGGTCATTCATTCAATCACTTTCCAATTCTTCTTCAATTTCTCTTTTTATTCATCTCTAACGATTCTTTTGATTCCGAGGTCGAAAGTGGACGGACGGACCCTCGATGCAGACCAAAAAATTTCAATTTTCTGGGGTGCGAATTACCGAGTTCTACAAACAGGTTTTTTCCCTCACCACACAAAGCCATTTTCAAGGATCCCCGCTCTATCTTCTCTCTTTTTCGTCCATCCATGACGCACGGTTGAAAGCTCTTCAACCCATTGGGCGATCTGGGAGCTTTTAGAGGAGATGAGTAAGAGAAATTGTTTTGTCCGAAAAATGAAGTGGGCATGCTTGTCCGGGCCGATGTGCAAAAGCCGAAAATGAGTGGAGCATGAAGAGGGTTTTATGTTTTTTGTTTGCAAGTTCGTTTTTTTAGGCTGCAAAGGGAACGTTTTGCATCGGAAAATAAAATAGTGGATCAAATTTCAGCTTTTTGTTTTCATTAAAATGTCCGGTTGTATGCGGAATTCTAGTTTTGGGAAAACAAGACAAAAATAGTTTTTTATATAAAACATGAGACAAATCTTTTTAATGACTACTATATACTGGAAAAGTTTGGGACTTATCAAAAGTAAGAGAAAACAATGAATCTGAGAAAATTGATGTAATGGAAAGGGCTTAGATTTAGGCTTACGCTTAGGCTTAAGTTTAGGCTTAGGCTTAAGCTTAGGTTTAGGCTTACGCTTAGGCTTAAGCTTAGGTTTAAGTTTAGGCTTAAGCTTAGATTTAGGCTTAGGTTTAGGCTTAGGTTTAGGCTTAGGTTTAGTCTTAGGCTTAAGCTTAGGCTTAAGCTTAGGTTTAGGTTTAGGCTTAGGTTTAAACATAGGTTTAGGCTTAGTCTTAGGCTTAAGCTTAGGTTTAGGCTTAGGTTTAGGCATAGGCTTAGTCTTAGGCTTAAGCTTAGGTTTAGGCTTAAGCTTAGGTTTAGGCTTAGATTTAGTCTTAGGCTTATGCTTAGGCTTAAGTTTAGGCTTAGTCTTAGTCTTAAGTTTAGGCTTAGGTTTAAGCTTTAGATTTAAATAGTTTTTTGTCTAAAATGATTTTAAAATGTATTTTTAGTCAAAAATTCTCATTTTTCTGAAAAATGGCCAATTTTTGGTGAAAATCTTGCAAATCTCTTCTTTTTTTCTCCTTTTTTGCTATAAAACTACAAAAAGAATCGAGCAATTTTTCTAATTTTTGCATTTGCAAAATTTGCCCATAATCGCCTTAACCTTGTTCGTGTTGCTCAGCTGTTTGTTTCGCATCGTTTCGTCACAATCTTTTTCTTTTCACCGGGATCATCTTCTTTTTTTATGTTGTTTTTTTTCACTTCTCGCGTCCAAAATCGGAGAGTAGCGCAACCGAACAGCCGCTGCTGCCTGGTCTTCTTCTTCTTCTGACCAGCCTTTTCTCTAAGAAAGAAGAAAAGAAGAAGAACTGAGGATTAAGTAGCCACCAACTTTTGGGAGTCAAAAAGCCTCATTCTTTGTGTTGGAGGCGAAAAGTTATTTTAGCACATACTCGCGTATCAACCACTACACTTGACCCTGGTTTTCCATTTTTAACAATTATCGCGATTTCTCAAGCATTCTGGCCACTTCTTGAGGGGTGAAAATCGTCGTCAAGCCTTTTTCATGTCAATGTAGACCTGTGCTGGGTTTCGAATTTTGCGTGCTGAAGCAGGTTTTTGGCTTTGTAATATATTTTCTTCCTCTTCCTAAAAATGACTCATTTTATTGTCAATATTTCGACAGTTACGAAGATTAATGGCAAAAATGTGTATAATATATCAGGTAAAAAAGAAATTTTTTGTTCGTTACGGAAGAATTTTGTGTACAACAAAAAAAGTAGCCTCATCAATCAACAAGAAAAATAAATTTTTTGCCACAAATCGGATCTACACTCTCCATTTTTATGAGATTTTGTGCTATTTTTATTTTAATTTGATCCTTAGGCGTAACCTTAGACCTAGGCTTGGGGTTAGGCTTAGGCCAAAGTTTAAGCCTAAAGTTAAGCCTAAGCCTAGGCTTAACCTTAGGCTTAATCTTAGGCGTAACCTTAGGCCTAGGCTTGGGGTTAAGCTTAGGCCAATGCTTAAGCCTAAGCCTAGGCTTAAGTCTTTAGAGAATGTTTTTCCATAAAATTACTTCAAAAAAGTATCAGTTTTTGGAATCCTGTTGATTGCGTCTCTCCAGGGGAAGAGCTCCAAAATTTTCACGTGGGTAGCCCCCCCCCCCTCCTATTGTGTATTAGCTCCATTTTTTTCAAGCCAAAAAATGGCCTCAAATATGATATTTAATCAATTTTAATAATCGGCAACGTTTTTTGTGCATTTTTCAGTTCATGCTAGACTCAAACTTCTTCCTCCATTTCCTGTCATCTTTTTTGATCTTTTCACCAAAAAAGCCCTGTAGTGTTCCAAATATTGACGTTAGATCATTGAAAAAAGAATGTCAAAAATAATAGTTTTACTATCCATCCATCTAAGCGCTTTATCTTGGCTAATCTTGGTTAAGAACCATACACGATCATTGACTATGTGTGCTGAGCACCACTTATTTTCGATTTTTCTAGACTTATTTTTGTCTTTTCTTCATGATTTTTCGAATTTTTGGAATTTTCTTTAGTCTTTCAAATTTTATAAGGAATTCGTTTTTATGATCAAAAATCAAAGTCTGCTTGAAAAATGCTAGTTTAGCGGTAATTACAATTCAGGCAATTCGTGTTAATGTACAAACCAATTTGAATTGGACAAAAAACAGAAGGTTGATATTACGATAAGCGAGATACTAGGGAATTTGAATATGAGAATGATGTTAAAATTTTCAACTAAAATCTTTCAAAATCCAGTCTTAGATTTGAAAAAAAATTCCGAATCCCGACCGGGATTGGGGGTCGGGAATCCTGGTTCCGACTTCGGGACTGGCAAAAGCCGGGATCGGGGCATAAAAAAAGCCGGGATTCCCGATTCCGTATGACACTAATTTGATCTCTCAAAAATTAAAAATGGAACAAGGCTTAGGATTTAAGCTTATGATTTAGGCTTATGCTTTAGGCTTAGGCTTATACCTTAGGCTTTGCTTAGACTTATGCATTAGGCTTATGCCTTAGACTTAGGCTTAAACCTTAGGCTTATGCCTTCGGCTTAGGCTTAGACCTTAGGCTTAGGCTTATGCCTTCGGCTTATGCTTTAGGCTTATGCCTTAGACTTATTTCTTAGGCTTATGCTTTAGGCTTAGGCTTAGACTTATGCCTTCGGCTTAGGCTTATGCCTTCGGCTTATGCCTTAGACTTATTTCTTAGGCTTATTCCTTAGGCTTATGCTTTAGGCTTAGGCTTATGCCTTCGGCTTATGCCTTCGGCTTATGTCTTAGACTTATGACTTAGGCTTATTCCTTAGACTTATGCTTTAGGCTTAGGCTTAGACTTATGCCTTCGGCTTAGGCTTAGACCTTAGGCTTATGCTTTAGACCTTATAAGTTGATTTTGAAGAAATTTTTGACATTCCTACGGTCTTTTTAGTCACTGAGCAGGAATCCACTGTTATTTTTCGTTTGATACCTTGGGATCACTGTTAAAAATGGCTGACAACGAACAATTTTTTCGGGGTATAGCCCTTCCATTGTTCAAGAAAAAACAAATTCCTTCAGATTCGAATCTGAAGGTTCTCCATATCGAAAAACCCCGAATACAAAAAATCAGCCGATTCAAGAAATTTCCCCGATTTGGAGGATTTTTTGAAAATTCGAATTTTTTCCCCTTGCCCAAGATTTTCCCCTTTTTTCTACCCAATTGAACCATCTAAACAATTTTTCCGCATACCTCAAAAGGACTAAAATTGTTGTCCAAAAATCAAGGCCATTAGCAAAACCAGAAAACTAGAGAGGATCTCCCTCTCATATCTAATGACTGTTTTTTGTCATTCCGTTGTACAAATACATGGAACCTTTTAATTAAATCCACATTCCGGATTTGCCTTTTTTTTCCTAGCACAATTCATTTTTTTGCCTCCATCTACCTTACATTCCTGCACTCTCTGCCTTTCCCACAACACCGTGACGAGGTCAATTGAGGATTTAATGAAATCCGCGCTCTGATGAGTACCACAAAAATTTTCCATCACACCTCCATTTGAAGACGAGCCACACATTTACTCACGCCCGCCCGCCACCCGGTGTGAATTACACTTCGAAAAGTGTTTTGGAAGAAGTGGATGTGGTGGTGGACATTGTCTGTGCTGCAAAACGCCTATTCTATTGTTCGGGAATACAGAAGTTGAGTGACACCGCAGAATGGAAAGAGAGAAATCTCTGTTCTTCATCTGGCAGCGGACATGGGAAGATGCGGAGGAAAGAGGGTAGTGGAATGAAAAGTCGCGCAAAAAGAATTGAGTGCGGCACAAATCAGGAAAATTTTTCTCTCATCTGGTCATTTTTTGCGGTGGCGTGCAAGCAGTCGAGATTGGGATGGTTGAATTTTTTATTTGACAGACGTTTTTTGTCGAATTCGTGTCATTGTCGTGCTTTTAGCGGTTTTAGTCTTCATTTTTTTATTAACTCTGTGTCAAAAATCGAAAAATTCGTCCAAATTAAAAAATTCGAAAAAATTGAAAAATTCGTAAAATTCATCAAAATTGGAAAATTCGTAAAAAAAATCGAAAAATTCATCAAAATCGAAAAATTCGTAAAAAAAATCGAAAAATTCGTCAAAAATCGAAAAATTCATCAAAATCAAAAAATTCGTCAAAAATCGAAAAATTCGTCAAAATTGAAAAATTCGAAAAAATTGAAAAAATCGTCAAAAATGGAAAAATTTGTCAAAATTGAAAAATTCGAAAAAATTGAAAAAATCGTCAAAAATGGAAAAATTTGTCAAAAATTAAAAAATTATTTTCTTGACATTTCCATCTGCCCTGAATCACTCGTCACTAAATTAAACTCAAATAGTGCGAACACAATTTATGTTTTGTCCATTTTTTGTTCGCCTATTTGCGCGCCCGATTACCCTTCTTCTTTGTGCCCTATTGGTCACAACAACAACAGCTTTTCCACTCGGCCATTTTCCGTTTCGAACAGTTCTTCCCCCAGTTCCCCAGTGGACGTGTAAGGCCGAGATTTTTGTAATCGACACGGGGTTTCTTTCTTCTTTCTCGAGCCTCTTTTCAGAAGAAGGAATGCAGGCCAGACCAGCCAGATGACTTCCTCGCGCACATAATTTTTTCGCCTATTGCATGTATTATGCGTCAAGGTTTAGGTTTCAAGGTTGAGGGCCTCTTTTGATTTGGATTCCGTATAGAGGACTGACTCATTTGAATTAATTTTTGGATTCTTTTGTTGTAGAGGAAGTTTTTTTCTAGCGCATCTTTTAGTGCTATGAACGGTTTCCTTGAACTTTAATTGTATGGAAACATTTTTGAGATCAAATAATGCCAATCTTGTCTTGTAGTATAATCTGAACTCATGAAACTTCCTAAAAGTGGTGTACTTTTCTATCTTCTACCATTTTTGAACTCATCAAAAATGGATTCGAAACTTTAAAAAATTAAAATCATGTGAAATTAAAAGGCTTAGGTTTAGGCTTAAGTTTATGCTCAGACTTAAGTTTAGGCTTAGATTTAGGCTTAAAGGACCAGTCCAGTAATTTACAAACATATGAAAAAAGGATATATTCGGAAAGATCATGAAAAATGGAGCATTTTTTGTTTTTATGGCATGTTCTGAATCGTTGTAGTTTTTGAGATAATTGCGTTTGAATTTGTTACAAACTCTTCGTTGTAATACACAAACTTTTTTGAATTTTTTGCAGAAAAATCGATTTTTGCATCGATTTTTTAAATTTTCATAAAATGAACATTGTAGCAATTTTTTACAGCTAAATGAGACGAACAAAATGACACCAAAATTATCCAATTTGAACATTGTTTTGGGTTATTGAAACGAAAACCCTGATTCATGTTTTCGTTTCAATAACCCAAAACAAATTGGATAATTTTGGTGTCATTTTGTTCGTCTCATTTAGCTATAAAAAATTGCTACAATATTCATTTTATGAAAATTTAAAAAATTGATACAAAAATCGATTTTTCTGCAAAAATTCAAAAAAGTTTGTGTATTACAACGAAGAGCTTGTACACAAATTCAAATTGCAAACGCAATTATTTCTACAACTATAACGATTCAGAATTTACCGTAAAAACAAAAAATGCTCCATTTTTATGAGCTTTCCGAATATCAACAAAAAATAACAACTTTTTTCCGCTCGGACTGGTCCTTTAAACTGGTCCAAGTTTAGGCTTTCAATACATCATGTAGAACGTGCACATCTAGCCTTAACCCTAACCGACCGAATCCTACCCTATTTCTTAACTTACCAGATCGGACGGTCGGCTTCCTTATCCACTGCACTATGGAGCGGCAACTCTTTATGCTTCTCATGAAAAGGACTATACCACCGCACAATCATTTTATTTTTTTAGCTTTTTTTCAAACAATTTGAATTTTATGCTGCGATTTATTGCTTTTGTTGCGAACAATTTTTAAGAATCCTCCTTTTTTCAAATATCAGCATCTTGTTCATTTTATTGTCTCCTTATCAGTCGCACCCAGCTCACTCCTGATTTGAGCAAGCAACCACAACTCCTAGTTTTTTTGCTGCCACATGCATATCTATAAGTTCTTAAGTCCCCTATTCTTTCCAATTTTTCCTATATATGTATACAATAACATTAACCTTGGCGTGTCATGTCATTCATATGCCAATGTAAATAATACCCAATCTCGAAGAAGAGTTGATGTTTATATATGAACTGTTATTCTAAAGGGGGAACTTCTGGACTAGTCAGTATAATACTCTTTTGTTGATGGAGCTTTTGGAATGCGTGGACTAAATATGGGATGTATATGGAATATGACTAATTGTGATCGAGTGAATATTTTTTGTTGACTTGAGTGATTGATACAAAAGTGTTATTTTTTGTACAAACAGGATAGGAAGAGAATATTTGTGTAGCAGAAAGTAAAAAATATGAAAAAATTTTGGGGTAGAATTTTTTGAACTCGTCAAAAATCCTGACCCAGGCGGACAAAAGTCCTGACCCGAGGGGCAAAAGTCCAGACCCAGGCGGTTTGGACCTCTGGGTCAGGACTTTTGTCCGCCTACGTCAGAACTTTTGCCCCTTGGGTCAGGACTTTTGCTCCCTGGGTCAGGACTTTTGCTCCCTGGGTCAGGACTTTTGTCCGCCTATGCCACACCTTTTGCCCTTTGGGTCACTTTTGCCCCCTGGGTCAGGACTTTTACCCGCCTGGGTATGAACTTTTGCTCCTTGGGCCAAGACTTTTGTCCGCCTGGGTCAGGACTTTTGTCCGTCTAGATCAAAACCCGTTTACCTCCCCCTGTAGGTCTTCATTTCACCTTCCAAAAAAAACTTTCTTTCTAAAATTTGTTTAAATGATTCACTTTTATCTGATAAAATCTTTTTTAATTTTTTCCTTCAAAATACCACTCAAATGACACACGTAGAAAAAATTCAAAATTGACTAATCGAAAATCCCTGCATCATCCAACTTCCTGTCATCCAACCGTTCACTTTTTTTTATCATCGCTCAAGGATTTTTTATGCGACTGGCTGTTTGTGCAAGCTTTGTTGTTCACCCATAACAATTTCTTCATGCCTTTTAGCCGATTCTGAAAACCTGTGTNTTTTTTTATCATCGCTCAAGGATTTTTTATGCGACTGGCTGTTTGTGCAAGCTTTGTTGTTCACCCATAACAATTTCTTCATGCCTTTTAGCCGATTCTGAAAACCTGTGTGCGTCTGTAAATGTGTGTGTCTCTATGAAAAATTCGGGACCTACCTCGCTCATACCTTTTTTTCGGTTGTACATATGTGATTCATTTATTTGCATAAAAATTTTTGTTACCACCATTCATGGAAATTTTTTCGGCGAAAATGAATTTTCAAAAGTTGTGTTTGTTGCGAAAACTTTTTTATGACCTGTGTACCGGGAAGTGTCGTTTTTCAATTTCAAATGTTTTGATAATTTTTGGTCGTAAAATCGCACTTTTATTAGATTGCTGACCGGTCAAATTTTTATTTCAAAAATTTATTTTTAGCCGAACCAGCCATGCTTGAGGACGATCTAGATCATGTGAAAATACCAGGAAGGACCGATTTTCCAAGTCTATATTTGAGGAATCAATCTCCGGCTAGGAGTGACGATTCTGGCTTTCATGGCAGCGATCCACATCATCAACATAATGGCTTTTCATATAAAAATGGCAACCATCAAGCGTTGGACACCAATGGTGGTTATGTCAGTGTTTTTGCACAACATGCTAAGAGCTCTTCGATTTATGAGGATATGGATAAGAGGTTATTGCAAAGGTAAAAATTAGAGATCGGAAATTTTGATCATCAAAATCGATCAAAACTGTATGTTTTTGCTGTATTACGATCGAAAACTCGCTTGCATTTCGATGAGGCCCCCTTAGATCTACAAGTAGACATCCCAATTTTGATCTTTTTCCATGTCTATACCCCCAGTTTTGATCAAAATTTTGATCGTTTTTGAAAAACAAACGATCAAAATTTGATCCAAAAATTCGTTTTCACCAAAGAAAACAATTTTTTTGGTGAAAATCGAAAGTTTTGGCAAAAATTTCTGCTTTACCGCTCAAATCAACCCATCGAGAAAGCGATACTGCGAGCCCGCACCTTGGTGCATTCTTGCGCTAACCAACAATCTTTCACAACGGTGGGACTCTCAGCAACAATAAAAAACCGTAAACCTCAAAACTTTCAGCAAACCATTCGGCCTATCTCAACTACCAGCTCTACAGATCGACTCAAATAACTACCAATCCAGATCCNCACAACGGTGGGACTCTCAGCAACAATAAAAAACCGTAAACCTCAAAACTTTCAGCAAACCATTCGGCCTATCTCAACTACCATCTCTACAGATCGACTCAAATAACTACCAATCCAGATCCAAGAGCCCAGTTGCAGCTCCATTGATCACTCCAAACTCTCCGCGAACCCATCCCAACCGCTTCGACTACACTCATCAGAACTCAGCTTCTCTCCTCATGACTGGTGCCTCTCCAATCCCACCTAGTCGAAAACTACATCACGAAAACCAAGTTGCTCCACCACCTTTACCGGCGAAACCTGCACCCGCACCACGAAACTCTCCACCGACAACGAAAGCACCTAATCCAATCGGCGTTTTACCCTATCGTGAAGTAAGATTTTGAGGCTATTCAAGTCTGGGGGCCGGCCCCAATGATCTGGGACCCCCAGACTTGAATAGCCCCATGATTTTCTCAAATTATGGAAAAAAATAAGCAAATTTTAGCTCCAACAACTTTCAATGAATCAAACGAGTAAAAAATCCACCGATTCTCTCTTAGATGATGAATTTATTGGAGCTAGTGAAGAAACCGAAGAGGAAGTTTTTGAAAGGATAGAGATTAGAAATTCCAATCGAGAAACCCCGTCACCATATCATGAAAGTGAAGATTCTGCTCTTCCCCCTGAAAGCTCATCTTTGAGTCCAACAAGTTCGAATGAAGACCATCACGTACATCATTGGTCTTCAAATTTGGAAGATAANAGTGAAGATTCTGCTCTTCCCCCAGAAAGCTCATCTTTGAGTCCAACAAGTTCGAATGAAGACCATCACGTACATCATTGGTCTTCAAATTTGGAAGATAATCGAAGGAATGTGAATAGGTACACAATTTCTTTTAATAAAATTATTTTTCAAAACAAATATAGAAACAATTGAAAAATAATAAACAGAATATAGTTACATGATCATTCAAATCGCACTGACAAGGGAAAGTCACCAAATGTGACACCAAAAATTTTTCAAAATCATTTTTAAGAGTTTCCTCATACCCAAAAATGGTAAAATAGAAAAAAAATTTCCATCACAAGGAATAGTAGCGAAGTATCAGTTAGGGGTTTTCAATATTTCGACACAAATCGATAGATAACATGATTATAAGACACGCTGTGTAAAAATTTCTTTCCCATACTAGGTTTCAGAACATAAGAAGTGGCTCCATGTTGAACGTCCGTATCCAGTAATCGAACTTGCGGCCTTCTGACGATTCTGTGTCCAGCGTTTTTACCATGATGCGATAGGCCTTGCGGATGGCGTCGTCGATCAGGGCTGGCACTAATTCGTTCCGACGCTTTCGGAACGGTTTTTCGATCACTAATGACATACTAATTCGTTCCGACGCGTTCCGAAACGATCACTAATAGGCCGTTCCGACGCCAAAACAGCGTTCCGACACGCGAATTTCGAGTTCNGCCTTGCGGATGGCGTCGTCGATCAGGGCTGGCACTAATTCGTTCCGACGCTTTCGGAACGGTTTTTCGATCACTAATGACATACTAATTCGTTCCGACGCGTTCCGAAACGATCACTAATAGGCCGTTCCGACGCGTTCAGACACGCGAATTTCGAGTTCCGATGTCGGAACGTGTCGCGACATATTGGAACGTTTCGGAACGATCTTTCACCAAATTTCAACAGAGATTGCGTTTTTTATGCCTCGGTGGTGCAGTGACAAAGCAGTAGCTTCGTGGCCACAAGGTCGCGGGTTCGAATCCCGCTTGGAGCGGCAAGGAGACATTTCCCAAGTTAGCCTCAAGGCATGTTTTTTCGGGGCTAATTGCCCCGTGGGTACAAAAAACATACCCACGGGGCAAATAGCCCCGAAAAAATATGCTTTGAGGCTAACTTGGGAAATGTACCCTTGCCCTTGGAACTAAATTTTTTGTTGAAATTTTATAAAAGAAATCGTTCCGACGCGTTCCAACGTGTTCCGACACGTTCCGACGTCGGAACTCGAAATTCGCGTGTCGGAACGGCCTATTAGTGATCGTTTCGGAATGAATTGGTGATGCTATTAGTGGCATATTAGTGATCTCAAAAATTTTGGAACGAATTAATGCAAGCCCCAGCGTTCCGTTGCGTCGCACTGCATGGATGAAGTCTTCGATGAGGTCCTCCTTGAACTCTTCGTCAGTCGCATGGGGTCGGCGAAACGCACCGCTTTGAGCGCCAATAGACGTTCGGTCTCGGTACTTATTAAAAAATGTCAAAAAAACTGGCATTTTTTTACTAATTATGCAATAACTCTTCACCCAGAAAGAGATATGGCATAATTTTGGTGCCATTCGATTGCTACGAAATCCAACGTTTCTAACGACACTAAAACTATCAGGATTGGCTTCGTATTTCCGGAGAAATCCTCAAAAACATAAAAATCTTCATTTTTTACTTCAAGATCTTTTTAGCGATCATTCACAAGACAGGGCAAAAATGACCACAAATTGGAAATCCCAACAAGCTAATAAAACTAACGAGCAATTTGTTATCCGATCTACAAATGGCACTGTAAAAACTGGCTGGCAACAAATCAAGGATGAAAAAGGTCACCAGACTTCTGTTCTTGCCGAGAAAAATGATGGGTCTTCAGCGAATACGTCGCCAAGAAAAGGAAGCCTTCCAATTGGTCAACTTATTAAGCAGGTACTCGTTTTAAAGCCAAAAATGGTTCAGAAAATAGTGATTTTTTGTTGAAATTTTGCGCAAAAAGCAATATTTAGGGGTGTAAATTTATCCCAACTCAAGATGGGATTTAGAGTTCGGGGTGGGACCAAGTTTTAGTAAATTTTTTCGGGACGAGATTCTAAAAATCCCGGGATTTTCGGGACAGGATTTAACACTTCAATTTTTTCTAATTTTTCCCATTTTTAGTTTGCTCAAAAAGACACTGGAGCCGTGCCTGTTCCATCAACCACCACTGCTCCTGCGCCTCGTCCAGTCGTACGTGGACCCTATGCAAATCATGTGGCGAGCAAATTCGAACAGCGTGATCTACGAAAAACTTCAACTTCATCCGAGCGATCCGATGTGACTCGCACGTATCAGTACACGAGTCGACTTTCATCTTCGCCGGCGCCATCTTCTCCTTCTACACCATCATTCAATGATTCCCGTTTTGATCTGAATCGCAATAAAATTGTGAATTCGCCAAAGGAGGAGTTGAAAAGTTCACCAAATGTGGAGTATACTATGAAGTATAATACTAGTACACCAAAGTCGCAGAGTGAAAATGTTACTTCGTTTTTATTTAAAGGTGTGATTTGATGGAAGGATTGTTGGGGCTATTCAAGTCTGGGCCCCAATGACGTGAAAAAAATTTGAAATTTTTTTTCTGGAAAATGACCTCCTTGTTCCCCATATTTTCACATTTAAAATACGTATTTTTCAATTTTTAAGGGTCAAACAAAGGTTTTCATGCTTCGGGAATGCGCGCAATTGATTTTTCGCAGAAAATTACCCCTAAATATGTCATTTTAAAAAATTTTAGAAAATTTTTTTTCGATTTTTGATCCTGGGATGACCTCCTGATCCACAATAGCTCCCATTTTTTAAAATTTGTGCACCGAAGCAATTTTTCATGCTGTAGAAACTTACTAACACGAAATTTTTTAGATTCTCCACCTTCAACAATTCCAAATCCACCTGATTCACCGCCAGTAAAATCAATTGGTGGCCTAGACTTTTCCAGATACGATGTCCCGGCCGAAGAAGTTATAGGCCGCCCTGTGGTCTCGGATGATTCAGAGCCAGAAGCACAAGCGGGAATGTCGAAACCTAAATGGACCAGTCGTAAATTGAATTTGTCGGAAGAGAGCCCGGGACTTCTTTCACATGACAAAGAAGTCGTCAATTCGGTGAAAGAGGAACTACCTACTGAAGCTCAGGTATTTGAATATGGGCTAATTTATTCAACTTTTTAGCCTTGAGGCTGCGTTCAAGCATGTCAAAAAGTCTAACTTTGCCTGATTTTCATAAAATCGTGTTTATTGAAACAATTGGTCATGAAGCATAAAATTTTATTGGTTGAGAAGCATAAACTCTGTTGCCTGATTTTCTGCTTCATGACTAATCGTTTCAGTAAACACGATTTTATTGAAAATCAGGCAAAGTTTGACTTTTTTTTGACATGCTTGACAATTTGATACATTTACATTTTTTAGATGGAAGAAATCCGCTCAATCATGCGTGCCGATATGACTAGCTACAAAATTTTCACAGTTCGATTGAACCGCCCAGATGGCTTTGATGATGGAAGTGTTGGAATTATTCTCACATCAGCCATAACCGGAAGAGATAACTTTATTACTGTAAGTGATTATTATGCTCGGAATTATATTCGAAATCTCCATAGAAATTAAAATCGTCAAAATTTAATGTTCCTAATAGTACTTTCATTTTTTACGCTCAAAAATTGCTGAATATAATTTTTTATAGTATGACTAATCGTTTTTTCCTCAAATTAGAACACCTCTTGAGTTTGATTTCTTAGTCATATTCAAAAAAATTTCCTGTAGGTTGACAATTTTTGTGCTTATTTATGGAATCGAACAATTTTTTGACTGTGCCCTTACCTTCTTATATGACTAGGAAATCACGCTCTAGGTCATGTTCAAGATCTAGATCTACCTCGGTAAAATTCTAGCTCTATGATGGTTCGAAACAGATTCTTCGCAATAAATATAACACGAAATTCTCATATTTGACACACTGATAATCGTTTTCGAATAATCTGTTTAGAATCATCCTAGAGCCAAGATTTTTTAAAATCTGTAGTACAAGGTGAACAAAAAACCGTACTTTTGCGTTTTTTTGTGAAAAATTTTTTCCTATGGCCTAGTTTTCAAGGATCAAACGTTTTTATGGGTCAAATTTTTGAATCTAAAAATTATGTAACCACTCATTTTTAGCCTAAACCAAAAAAATTTTAGGTACAAAGAGTGATAACCGGAAGTATTGCAGATAGAGATGACCGCTTAATAAAGGGAGATCGAGTATTTTTCATCAATAATCAATCCACTGCTAAGGTAAAGATTGTTTAACCCTACTTTGGAGCTATTACAAATATAGAAGGGGCCACCTACGTGAAAAAATTTGAAAATTTTGTCACGTGGGTGGCCCCTCCTATTGTGTAGTAGCTTCCCTATTTTTAAAATTTTGTATTTTTCAGATGGAAGCCTCAGCTGCACGAACAATCTTGAAAGCACCGGCCAAAGAAGTCGTGTTGGTTGCTGGCCGTTTCAATAAGGCTACTATCGTATCGGAATTTTCGGCGCCATTGGAGACAACAGAGACTTGTAAGAGAAGAAAATTTTTTTATTATTTGAAAATTGGCATATTTAGTCACGGATGATCCAGCCACGCATCGATATTCGGATGAGCCAGAGACGATTGTGTTGAATAAAGGAGATCTTGGAGTTGGATTTTCTATGGATGGTGGATTATCGAGTCGTTATGGAGATAGGCCGATTATTGTGAAGAAGATTTTTGCAGTCGGCGCCGCTCAACAAGATGGCCGCATGCGAATCGGTGATCGAATAGCCGCTATCGATGGAATCGAACTTTCGAAGCTGACTCAACTAGAAGCATGGAAGATGATGAAATCGCGTCCAGAAGGCCCGGTTGTATTCACAGTATACAAACGCCTTGATTAATTTATGCAAAATTTTTTTTGTCATCTTATATTTATGAATGAAATGTTCTACCATCTAGTTTCCTCTTGAATTGTGTACTTTATTTGCTTCCGGTGTATTATATATCGTACTATTACATGAATATGCAAATTTTTTAATTGTCTTTTTGATAGCCTTATTTTGTGCGTTGTTTTATTGAAAAACATGCTTTTTTGAAAACTGATTGTGAAAAGAATGCTATTATTTTTTTATTTACAAATATGGTACTATTTTAGAATAGTTGACCCATTCAAAACATTGCTTGTACAGGGTGTTTTTGGTGGCTATTGGTTTCGGTCTTTTTTATCAGTTTTTCAACCCATCGGTTACGATTTCGGTCGGTTATTTTTCTTTCCGTTACGGTTTTTTATCGGTTATTCAAACATGCGATTATCCCTGCTCTAGTGGGTTACCTATTATGAAATAGTACTATGAATATATTTCAATAAATTTATTAATTAAAACGGTTTTTATTACAAATATGTCTTTGTACAGGGCGATCATTTTAGTCTGCAACATCAATGTTTTTAGTCGTTCTCGCACCCCCTATAACGAATTTTTATGCGGTTTTTTTAAATGGTAGCTTATCAATGGGCGAATAAATGTTGATAAAAATTTTTGAAATCCGTTGATCCTAATATTTTCTAAAATTACTTTGAAGTTTTCAAAGTCGATTTTCTTCACCTTAACAAAATGTTAGAAATTTAATTTGTTTATGAAAATATAGAGCTTTAGTCCCTCTAACACATACAAAAAACCGTATATAAAAATTATTTAACAGTGACGAGATATTTGACTTTGAAGTTGATAGTCATAAAATGAGGCAAAAACAAAATGACGCACCCGAGAATCGAACCCTCGACCTTCTGGCTGCTAGCCGAACGCGCTAACCACTACACCATCATCACATTTTGATAATGTTCAAAGTAATTTTTAATTCGGATTCCCCGCATAAAATTACCCCTATAGGGGTCAATTCCAAATGATGAAAAAAAATTTTTCGAAAAATTTCACATTCAGTGGGATACCTAATTGATACAATAGTTCCGGTTTAACAGCAGAAAAGTTTCTCATTTGAAGCTTTATTTAATGCCATTTTCAATTGGGAAGCCTGTTTTTTTTTATCGTACCCTTGGCAGGTGAACTATGAGCAGCGACAATCAGTATCACTGCTGTCATAAATTGCACATTGTAAAGAAAGAATACAGCTTGAACATTTTTATATTTAAAAATTTTTTGTAAGGTTTGATACGGCCTAGGTGACTGTGGAAAATTTCTTTCTTGGATCCAGAGTTACTCATCCCACCTAAATAAACGACAGGTTCGAAACAGTGGCAATTTTTATTTTCATGTAACCTTGGAGTTTGCCATAAGTAATTTTACTAATTGATATGAGAATATTTGATCAATTTTTGCGAACATCCACTGTTGTGGTATGTAGGTATGGGGGAGGGAATGGGAGAAAGTTAAGTCAGTTATTAAATCAACTTACCACCACTGATTGTCGAAGAAAATGTGGTTAACAAGATCATAAAGTCTTATCGTCTTCTGGAGTTTGCACTTTCTAAAAAGTTGAAACAAATCGGTTGAAATATCGCTGAAACGTGTCGTTGAAACATGTCTTTGAAACAATTTGGTTGACATATGTCCTGCTGCTGTTGTTGTTATAATTTTCGAATTTTGAAGATTGCCTCTTTCTTTGTTCAGTTTCTAATAAAAATAATATTTTTTATCTCTAAGCATCCAATAATTATCCGAACATCAACTATTATCTTATTGTTGTCATATTTTGATGCTTTTGTTGGGTTTCAAATAAAGTCTTTTATAATAAAAGGCACTATATATTGATATATAAAGAACAATGAAACTACAGGGTGGCTTTGCGATTTTTCGACCAAAATTTCGTAAAAAACTTTTTAATTTTTTTTCTCAAATAACCCTATGGGATTTTCTATGCAAGGAATCGATTGATAACATCTGGAAAACGCTTCCTTAAACTCGAATTTGCCCCAAAAATCGGGTTTTTAAGGTTTTTGGGCTGATTCAGGGAAACGTTTTCAAAATTTTCAATGCACGCAATCGATTCCTCGCATAGAACCTCTCCAAAGGGTTATTTGAGAAAAAATATAAAATTTTTTTGAGAAAATTTGTTCGAAAAATCACAAAAGTGCAATTTTTTAGCCATCCTGGAGGCTTATTTTCATCTTCGGATTAAAATTAATCCGGATTAAAAAGTCGAATTAATCCGGATTAAATTTAAATCTGTATTTTCATCTTTAAAATAAATCCGGATTAAAACTTAAATAAATCCGGATTAACGACTAAAATTTTTAATCCGTATAATCATCTTTTGGATTTTAATCCGGATTTAAATTTTCTTTGTAATTTTTAATCCAAGGTCGGACTAGGATTAAAAATTAATTTTTGCGTTTAGATATCCGTTTTCGATGTGCTTTTTAGCTATTTTAGGTATTTTGGTCATACTGATTCCAAATTCGAAGTCCATTTTTAACGTAACCCTTGGGAACACGGTGAAAAAATCATTTTATGGCCATCGTGATTTTTTGATTTCTATCTTTTTTCACAAAATTTCAACAAAAAAATTTAGCTCCAAGCGAGATCCGAACCCGCAACCTTGTACGAAATTTAAATCCGGATTAAATAAATCCAGATTAACTTAATCCAGATTAAAGATGAAAATACGGTTTAGATTAAAATTTTAATCCGGATTTATTTAAGCCGGATTTAGCTTAAATCCGGATTAATTTTAATCCGAAGATGAAAATAAGCCTCCTGTACATAAAAACATGTAAAATGAGCCATTTTTTGTCTAGAACGTAATTTAACACGATGTGCAAGAAAACTTGTTATTCTTTTCGAACTAATTTTAGCTCATTTTGCAAAAAGTGTTTAATCTAGGAAAATTACATTTTGTAATTTTACATGTAACGATATAAAGCTTTTTATTTTTGAGAAAGTTTGTTCAATTTTGTTAAACGGGGTGACAATCATGGCCTAATCCAAGAAAAAAATTTTTTCCAAAAAAATCATTTTTAGGGGCCAAAGATAAATTCGACAACAATGTGTAACTATAAACCAATTATATCGCATCCAAAATTCGCATATTTTGGTCGGTGATAAAATTGTCACGGTGTAACTTTGAGCATCGTCAAACTACAATACAGGGAGACAAAAAGTTGGTAATGTAAAAAATTCAAACATTACAACAATTTTCTATCAAATTTGTAGGTAATGTTTAACAAATATGTGATATCTAGCAAAAAATACCCTGAATTTCAGGATATTTTTGTTTTAGATACCACAAAGCTCATAAATACAAAAGGTTGTATATAATAAAGCGAATA